>DWLS01005255.1:0-12908 GCA_018246255.1 Pachliopta kotzebuea | reverse complement strand
GGCTACCGTGTTGACTGCGACAGTGGAGGAGTTCAGTGCATCGGGCCGACCCCGATTTGGATCATCAGTGTCGGGAGAGGGAAGCGCATTCCGAGGTCTGCGCTTTAGAACGGAGAGAAATCGAGGTGGTATCTACCTAGATTATCTTCGGCAATAGAAACCTACCATTAGGAAGACGGATCTTTTGAGTGTGAACCGTGACAATAAAATAGCACCGAAGTTTAGAAACGACGAATACAAAAAGATGGGTCACAATGACAAATTATAGCATAAATTAAAAATAAAAAAGGAATAATAGTTGAAATCCGAAAATAACAAAGAAATTTGAGATATCATCCTTCATCAAACAAATTTTTCCATTCTAGTTATGATTTTTTTATTTATATTAAAAGAAAGAAATCTGCACGACTAACAATTTATGGTGAATTTTATTGAAAAATTTGTTTTATTATTGACTATTTTACAAAAAGCGTATTTTAAATAATAGTTTTTAGTTTACATAAAAGGGTTATTAATTTCTAGAATTAACACGTGGCAAAAGTCATAAATGAAACTTTATTATTTACTTTGTGCTTTAAGTATAGGAGAGATGGTCAACCTAATAGCAGTAAATTGAAGGATGTGTATGTGTATGTTTTAAAAATAAAAGCGGTGCAAAAACAGTATTAATAGCCAAGAAATTCTTCAAGCTAATAACAACGTTAACCAGCCTAATTTCTGTTAATTTAAACAAATTAAGTGATAAAAGGCATTTTTTACTTGAAAATTTAATATCACTAATTTAATATAATAATGGTGAGGTGCCAGAGGCTGTGTTGACAAAGTTTAGTATTAATGAGATACTACAACAGTCGTTATTTTTATTGTATAATTTATGACATTTCTCTTAAAAAGTTTTTTTTTATGTTCCTTTGTTTCGTCTGCCTGAAACAGGCACCAATTTCAATTTGCTCTTTACGAAGATTTTTTCATTGGTGAATGCGTTTTTATTCATCATGTTAGGCAATTTAGTTGATGATGGACACTAGTTTCATAAGAAAATTGTATACAATATAAATCTTTGTCTGCAGCTATAATTACTCCTCAAAAATAATGGCGAGAAACGGACAGTTATTGTAATCAAGTTACTTTTACTATACAATTTTTTCGTAAAATAAGACAAAATTATAAGTCTCATTACCCAAGCAATTTTGCTAGTTATATCGCCTTTCATATCATTATGTGTGTGTTCCCTTGTCATCATCACATTGTTATAAATAAATATATCACTTACCAAGGTGAACATTTGTTAAAGGATTATCATAAAACTACATTTTCACTAATACATGTAACAACATCCATGTAACAGTAATTTTACTAAAAATTTGAGGAAAATTAAGAATTAAAAATTATCAGCAAAATTTTTTATTATTGATGACTTTAGTTCAATAAAAAATTTATATAAAAAATATAAATTACAGTACATTAACAGAGAGCTTACACAGTTATTGACAGTTCATTAACAAAAAATACTTATTTTTATTAATACTTGAAAATTAATATAATAGTTTTACATATTAAGACTAAGGATTTTATGTATCTATGACAAAAGCTGGTTCATGTTATAAAATTTTATGAATTTGTTTGTATTAATTCATTTCTATTTGTTTTCCATGCCAAATATGTATTCCAAAACAAAGCTACAGTTTGGACAATTAAAACTTGATATTGTAAAGGAATATAATAAAAATTTACTATTTGTATAAATGGCCAGACATAATAATTTGTTTTTAATATA
The DNA here is from genome assembly GCA_018246255.1 of Pachliopta kotzebuea. NCBI lineage: Eukaryota > Metazoa > Arthropoda > Insecta > Lepidoptera > Papilionidae > Pachliopta > Pachliopta kotzebuea. The sequence continues at coordinate 11,131 of DWLS01005255.1, read as the reverse complement.
TCTATATAATTAGACTGTATATCTTTTTCTATATTTTTAATTTTTTTTCCCTGCATTATACCTAAAGTGACAAGAACAAATAAAAGAAATGTTGGGGCAAAAATTAGTTGATCTACCAATACCTTCTTTAATGCAACCGTTTTACCCTTTGACCCTATATGATTATTTAAAAATCCATACCAAACTCTAAGCGCTGGACCCTGCAAATAAAGAAAGGTTAATAAATATTTATCTTATAATTCAAATATTTATGTTAAATGTCTTACCCAGGACAGTTATTTAAAAATATTATTTTATTGGAAAAAACTACTAATTACTATATACATACACCTGCAAAGAAGCCAATTGATGAAAATCTGAGAATTCTTATGTAATCAACATTTCTCATGGTTTTCTTTTCTACAAATACTTGAGATATATAATCACCAGCACCCATAAGTGTTCCAGTTTGTATTGCTTGGACTAAATATGGGCGCCTGTTGAGAAATTTTTGGTAAATTTGAAAAATATTTCGAGCATTCATGGTTACAAAAAGCGTTTTGAACAAATTATTTTAATAAATTACAATGGTCATGGAAATAACACAATACTAGATTTGTTTTAACTGATAAATATTACTATGGTCATGAAATACAGTTTAAGTAAACATATAAGGCTCGACGTAAAATATACACTGAAACGTAGAACCCACGTCTTCATATAAAATATTTTTATTTACTATTCATTGAATAGTAACACAGAATAATCAATTAGAACAAGACATACACGTAACCGTTCCAATTAAAATCGATATTAAAGAATTATGTAGAAATAAAATCTTTTTAGTAAATGACAGACAAACTAGAAGAGAAAGGCACAGATTACAAGATTTGAGTAGCATACTACTCTTAAAATACGATTCCATCTACACTTGTGAAATAAAATAAAACTATGTTTATTATCTATTGTGTAATAGATTTTACAAAGAAAATAAGAAAAAAAAATTATGTACAGCTCTTATAATTTGATGTTTTCTTAATGTTCAAAGGTAATATTATTATATACGTCTAGGTAAAAAGCTAAATGCAAGAAACATTTTTTAGTTATACTTACGGTATGTTTTCAGTTTTGGTCCTTCATCTGCGATTAATGATTTTGTGTAATAAAATATAATGTTACAAAATTTTTCACTGTGAGGGTCACATGTAAAAGAAAATTTTGATATACCATTTGTAAGACTACTCCAATTTGTCTTAAATTCAAATTAAGACGGAAATCTAATGTGTACACTGTAAATTCTAGCAACACTATATTTTCTCACTTCGAACTATTTTGATATCTGTTGTACAATTGTACGAGATTCTCCGAGCGATGGATATAATTTTATTAGGATTTAACAGACTTGTTTAATTAATACTACAGAGATTGTTCATATTTATCCAAATAACTCAAAACAAAACAAAAGCGATGGATAAAAGAAAATTATCAACTGCGGGAGACAGTCTTTACCAAATATTACAACTCCCTAAAACTGCAACGCCTGAAGACGTAAAGAAAAGCTATCGCAAATTAGCACTAAAATATCATCCCGATAAAAATCCTAATAATCCTGATGCTGCTGACAAGTTTAAGGAAGTTAATCGTGCCCATACAATTCTAAGCGATGCAACTAAGAGAAACATTTACGATAATTACGGATCACTTGGACTTTATATTGCAGAACAATTTGGCGAAGAAAATGTTAACGCCTATTTTGTAGTAACAAGTACTTGGTGTAAAGCCTTGTTCTTCGTATGTGGTATATTAACAGGATGTTATTTCTGTTGCTGCTTGTGCTGTTGCTGTAATTGCTGCTGTGGTAAATGCAAGCCGCGCCCACCGGAGGATTCTGGAGATTACCATACACTTGAGCGGGACGATTCAGACGGAGTGCAGGCTGTCACAGTGCAACCAGGTGGCGAGGGACGTCCTGGAGGCGAACAAGCTCCACCCATTGCCATGCCGGCACCGCCTTCGGGTGCCATGGGCTCTGCCGCTTCCGAAAATACCGGCCTCAACACAGGTGGGGTGAATTATGGAATATCACATTAACATTTATGGTCTTTGAAACTTGACTTCAATATTATCATTGCATAATGTTTTAAAACATAACAATTCCTTAAAACACATTTGATACGCCATTTATAGTTATATTAAAATGCTTAAAAATTATAGTTGTATATTCAAATACAGTTTAATCAAGGTTGTTACAATATATTGCTTGAATGCAAAATGTGTACTTAAAATAGGAAAAGAGCAGAAAATATTGTTTAGCTACATTCCTTTCATGTTAACAAAATGTATACTATTATCTAATCTCAACTTACAGAAATTGTAAACTTTGTATTCATATATTTATCTGTTATCAATATATCAGCCAAAATGAAATTTCCACCAGCTCAGTAGCATTTGTTCATGTAACAAGCTACTACTTTAATGTTTGTCAAGTAAGCTTAAGTGACAGGTTACCTTGTAAAATGCACAACATATATTATGTTTTATGAATGTGCAATCTAACATCACATCAGAGAGTAGACGCTGTATTTGTTCTTTATAATGCAATTGATTAGTTGCTTAGATTTAGGAGTTCACACTATGTGTATTATGTTTTTTTATAGTTAAATAACTATTTTATTGATTTTCTTTCAACCATTTTTATTATATCTGAATATTAAAGTAAAATATATATAGACAAAATTTTGGACTCATTAAAACTGCTAGCTTTAATGTGATGGCATTGTTATATTAACAATAAAAATTTCTGTAAAAGGAACAATCTTCAATATGTATAGTTTACTGTTATTTTTATTGGTTTTAAGATTATTGCCTTAAAAACAATTTGAAGATGGGATTTATGAAAATTGTGTTCATGTAACTAAAGATCAGATGAGGATGAAAAATAATAAGATATTTGTACAAATACTTCTTTCAATAGAACATTGCTCATATAGAACTACATCGCAATTGTTTATAATATTTATTTTCTAGAAAAGTTCTTTTAATAATGATGCTCTATGAGTATTTACTCAACAACTTATTCTACTGATTTCTGTTAGTGCATGTATATTATCTTTATGACATTTGGTTTAACACTATAAGTATTTTAGGTATTACTGTAATTTTTCAACAATTATAGTCAATTACATGTAACATACATTACCTGAAGGACACATTGAAGCTGAAGATTACTTAAACATTAAATTTGCTCTCATTTTAACATTCCAATGTTTATAAATTTTGGAGATTTACCACATCTAAAATTCTTTAAATAATGCATTCATGTAATTGATGGAATATGGTTACAATATGGATCAACAAAATTTAATAACTTTTATTACCAATCTTAACATTAAAAAAAAAGTGTGTAATTTTTTAAATGTCAATTATTTAATTTTCTTAAAGGATATTTGTGAATTGAGATATTTTCTAATATTTTAATAACATTGTTGTAATTCAGTAACATTTTTTTAATATAGAAACTGCAATTATTATTGTAACTACTTTTTTCTATTTGGTAAAATGAATGTGATGATTGGGTATATTTTGGAATTGTTAACAAATTTTAAAATTTTGTTTTTGCATTTGTTCACCTTTTATCAATATGTTAGACATTCAAATATACACAACTGTGATATTTGAATGGCTAAATTTATATTTCCTTGTTTTTTAACAAATTATTGACCTTAAATTATTGTTATAGCTGAATTGTTACCATTGGAATAATGTGAACATTGTTAGATTATCTCAGATACAATTTTTAATAAAAATCTGAACACTTGCAAAAGGTTCACCGTATAGTTTCAAATACAATATTAATTTTATGTATAAGCAACTTAAAATGGGTAACTATTGAATTAACTTGTTTAATCAATTACAAATTGCTGGTTAGTTTGTTTTGTATTGTAAGATTGTTTTAGGTTAAAGCCTATTATACATTTAAGGCACTATATATTTCATTACTAAAGTAATTTAATTCCTCTAAAATTTGTCCAAAATATCATAAATAAAGATATAAGCGAAAAAGGAACACCTTTATCAGATTGTTGCACGTTAAGATGTATAAAATTGATTAGTATGTATTTTTATTATTTAATTTGATCAATGAGAATTTAGTGGGGTGCTTAATTAATATTGAAAAATTACTTGATTACAATTCTTCAGCCCCATTAAACTTATGTAACTAGTAATGCTAGGTTAGTGTGACTATAGCATTTATGTCCATTTGCTGTACATTTTCTGTTATACATTCTAGTATGCTGAATTTTACTTAGTGTATTGGTGATATGAAACAGACAATAGGTAATGACTGAAAATTTACAGTTTTTTTTCATGATGGACATAGGAGCAGCTATGATAAATTTGACATGTTCTCTAATGTTATGGTACTAGTCAATGAGTATTTATATATACACAGTGTGGAGTAATTAAAAATGTTGGATTGTAATGAACACTTCATAATTTTCAATCAAATAAATATCTATATAAATATCTCCTCTTATCATTGTTACACCATTGCCTTATTTAAAAGCAGTATTTTTTTTATTTTATGATTCTACTGATGAAATTATTTAAAGTAATCAACTGTGTAATTAATTCCTCTTTTATTTGCAGGAAGCAGTATTCCAAAATACACATGAAGTTAACACAAGTAGTCTGTCAATATAATAAGAAAAATGAAGAACTGACTTCTTAACACCATCATCACACTCCTTACGAATGTAAGCTTAATATTAGTTTTGTTTTATATGCTTTTTATAGTATAAAATATTTTTTCTGGACTTCTAGTTTTAACACCAATATAGTTAAAGCCTTTTCTTGCGAATGAACTATAGATGGTAAAAGACACATTTGCAGTGTTTTATAATTATTTTATTGTAAAGTTCAAATTAGACCTTTCTAATTTTTTATAGTATTTTGCAATATTGATAAATCCAGATTTCTTAAAATACAATTTGTATTATAATTCTTTTATTTTTTTTATTTATCCTCATAAATACACTGCATATTAAAGTTTTCAGTGCAAGCTAAAAGAATGACATTTTTATATTCTAATTAATTTCACTATTCAAATAAATTTTCTGTTTATTAAACACAATATACAATTAACAGAAGATATTTCATTATGACTTTAAAATATTCCATTTTCTTTTTGACAAATTTTATTTTAAAATTACACTAACACTGTTAATAGACTTGTAATCATAGTATTAACATAAGAGAAACAAAAATTATAGAGGAAAAAACTATATTATTGAAATCATAATTTATGGACAATTCTCATTCTGTAAGTTTTGGTTTATAATTATTGTTGTTAAAAGTTTAATGAGGCTTTTAAATTTACAGTTCTACCTTAATATTGTGCTTTAGAACTTGTATAAAAGCTGAATGTATTAGAGTGCAAACATTTTATGAAGGTAGCTTATTTATTGAATATGTGTAATGTAATTAAAAATATCAAGCGAAAGTTGTGTTGTCAAGAAATAAAAATTCGTTACTCTAATATTGTATTATTTATTAATTTTTTAAAGGTGTTTTATACGATACTTTCGATTCTCAGTGGAGATGAGTTTAATTTGATTAAGCTAATTGCTACATTTAGTTTATTTAAACAGTATTATTTTCTTGTGTACTTGGTCACGGGTCTAGTTACATTATTAGTTAGCTAAGGCATCTTGTTTCATGTGAACATGAACAAATATATATTATTATATCATAAAACGATAACCTCAAAATATTACTTTCCTCTGTTTCGTCACAAATTCTTGACTTTACAGCATTTTTTGTGTTTACTTAATGTCGCAATTATGACGCAAAACGCACTACTATTAAAAAACTTAAATTGTCATGTCGTTAACAGAACCTTATATTACCAGCATCAGATTAGGATTATTTAATAATATAAGCTTGAATAAACATTTTCGACTATATAGAAGTGTATACTGTAGTGCCATCTAGTAGTAAGTTTTAACAAAACTACAAAATGTTTTAAAGTTAAAAACTAAATTTAAACATGCCTATTACCTCAATTATTTCTCAATTCAATAAAAGTTAATAAACTACACGGATTAATTAATAAATTGTAAATACTGACAAGCTAGAAGAACGGAATAATAGGTACAAATAATTCAAAGTTTTCAAACAATCAGGCAAATGATTTCGCAGAATAATGATCATAATTTATACATATTTTTATTAACATGTAACTTACCACACTAGAGTATACTCTTTTTCAAATTACGTTATGTTGAATGATTGTCCAAAGAAATACGTTTTCTTTGTATAAGTTTCGAATCTTAAGAGAATTCCTTATGTCACTAGAACGTGTGTTATTAGAACAAGTGAAGAATTGTCATTAATAATTCAGGAATTCTTATATCTTTTGTCATGGTTGTTTACATTGATATCTAACAAGCATATTTAAAAATCAAATAATAAAACGTTAGTATGTCACATCATAACGACTACATTATGTTTGTATGGTTGGTCAGAACCAATAACGTCACTTGAAATATACGATCTTACTGCCTTTCAAAAGTTAATTTCTAACATAACAAGGTTACAAAAATATTGTTGAAGGAATAATTTTGATGTATTAATGTTTATTAAAACAATTTATATGAGTCATTAATATATTCATTGCCGTACTTATCTTTAGAAGAGAAATAAAGCGTTCACAAAATTGTAAGCACTGTAGAAGTTTCATTTAATTATTGGTTTGCTCCAATGTGTCAATAATAATTGACGTCCATTCGAGTATTATTGTAACATTGATGTTAATAAATATGTTTAATCAATACTGTATGATAATTTTATTTATAATCATAAACAAACAGAGAAAGGCCGACCCCACCTAAAGTGGGAAGAGGCAAAGAAGAAGAGAGAGATAAACAAACAGAGAAAGCTTCCTTTATACGTATATAGCTATAATTACTTAAAAGTTAAATAAAAATCATATGTACTCTCATTTAAGTATACTTCCGTATATAATTATGACAAGTGAAAAATTATACTGAAACACTTACATCATCATATAAATGTTTTGTCAATGAGGTACTGCAACAAGCATCGCCGAAGTATCTGATTCCGGATATTTTCAACTAAAAACCTAATATAGGTAGGTTTTCTATATTATTAGGAAATATGCTATTCGTTGATATTTGTTCAACAAACTAAATTCGGTTAAATAATGAAACAAACCGCAAAGACGGTTTGTTATAACGAATCAGATTAAAATATGCCGTAATAGCCTAGGGGCTAAGTCTTATGCTTTTGGACAAAAAGGCAACGAGTTTGAACCTTAGTGGCTATTTTTGGTTTTTCGCCTCACTTCCACAGTACCCACTCTCACCTTTTATATCTCCTTAATAGGATATCTATAGACATTTTACTTCGGATTACTCTCCGTCTCCTCACCCCGTACTTCATTATATCCAAAATGAGTATCCATGTAGCTCCTCCGGCTTAAAAGTTTAAAGTATTTAAGTCGGCGCGTTAATCTCCTTTACGCTGACGCAACCAAGTAATGGAGACTAAAGACTTCCATGGTCAATTCGTAGACTTTGAGAAGTTACAAGCTGAATCTCGAGGACGTTTTAGCCTTATTTATTTTATTTATATATCTTAAATATAGATTAATAACTTTGTATATATGTTAATGGTAATGTTACAAACTGAACATCTTAGACGTTTACAGATTGTAGCGCCATTTGTTGCGAATAATTTTATTCGCAATTGGTTAAATCATCATAAGTAGGTACTAACCTAGGCTATCTGGGCGGGTGGCCAGACCAGCGGTAATAAGACTCGGTTGCGTTAAGCGCAGCGAGTAGCCGCGGTCAGGGTCATTCGAGGGTACTGTAGTGTGGCAGCCACCGCGCCAGCCAGCGATCCGCCATGGGAGCTCGTGGCGGAGGTTCTCGCCGAGGTGTCCACCAATGTCTCGGATAGGAGGGCCTGCGAAGAGAACCCTACGCCAGATGAGATCCAGCGGATCCGTCGGCTGGGAGAGGTGGCACAATGCCGGAGGTGGGAGGAGGACCTGGTGCATCACCCGTACGATGTCCGTACGACGAGTGCTCTGCGTCCGGTCCCGGAGGCGTGGATGCGTAGAAAGCGCAAACCTCTCACCTTCCGTTTGACACAGGTACACACCGGGTCTGGTGCTGGAGGTCGCGCTGCCAAAGTGTGAGGCGCTCTGCTTCCACGCTCCGCGGCGCGGTCCTCCAGCGAGTTTGGTGCTCGTTGTGGGCGGGGTGCGCATTGCCGTCTCCCCGGCAATGCGTTACCTGGGGGTGGTCCTCGATTCGAGGCTCACCTTCGTCGAGCATTTTTATCGGTTGGTGCCCCGACTCATGGGCGTGTGCGGCGCTTTGAGTCGCCTCTTGCCCAACGTCGGGGGCCCCAACGCGCCGATTCGGCGCCTATACGCGGGCGTGGTGCGCTCGATGGCGCTCTACGAGGCGCCGGTATGGGCGCACGCGTTGCGCGCCGAGACAAGTGTGCTGCTTCGGTGCCCGCAACGAGTCATGTGCGTGCGGCTGGTGCGCGCTTACCGCACCGTCTCATACGATGCGGCGTGCGTGCTGGCCGGATGCCCACCATGGGAGCTGTATGGCCGCGTACTCGCCGCGGTCTACGATCGCGTTGCTGAGCGCCGGGTGTCCTGATCGGTGGGCACTTCGCCGGAGGAAGTGAGGCGCGTTCGGAGGCTTGAGAGCCGCAGACTAGCCGCCTTATAGGCGGATAGTCTCGCGATGCCGGGACCGGGACGGACTGTAATGGATGCGGTGCGGAGGGTGGCCGGGCGGGAGCCTACGCCTGAGTGTCATCATTGCGATGCTGAAGAGGACACCGCGCTGCATACACTGCAGCACTGTCCGGCGTGGGCCGAGGAGCGTGCTGCACTTTCTGCGGCCATAGGGGGGGACCCTCGTTGCCGGCGGTGATCGCTGCGATGGTTCACGGGAGGCGGTTGAGGCTTTTGTCGAGGCCGTCCTCACCAAGAAGGAAGTGGCGGAGAGGGAGAGGGAGCGCACCCCCGGCGCGCCCCTCATGCGTCGCGCGCGGGGTGTACGTCGTGCGCCTCGTCAGAGGTTGCGCCCTCCTTCGCCTGATTCCCCCTGTTAAATTTCCGATAATTCGTAGTTTTTGAAAGCATGTCTTATATGACTGAAACAGTATACTGCAGTTTGCGTATCAATAACACTTTATTTTAAGTATAAACATTGACTATCTTGTGAACGGTGATTTTTTCATTGCTAAAATTTAATAATATTTTATGTTACCTGATACTTAGTTTTCACTAGTATCAGATTGAATATAACGTGTTTGAATAACTGAAAACCTTAATATATGTGAGATCTTAAGAGCACTCTATATTTGTACTAAGATAATCACCCATGTGCGATGTCTTCATTTTGTATATTACTTGGCATCCTTTCAATGATTTCTGTATCTGTTTTTGGAGAAACTATAGGCAATAGAACAAATATATTTTGCCCTTACTACAGAATTGGCTCCAAATTAAACATCTTTGATTTAGTTGGAATCTGGATGACAGTTTATACCCAGCCTAAAGCTGTTAGTTGTTTTATGTTAAATATTAGGGCTATAACAGATCGGGTAAGTATTGTTCTTTTATATACACCAGATAAATATTAATTCCAGAAATAAACACTTTTTACCTTTCAAGGAACGAGAATATAATTTTTTCAAGTATGGGAATTTTAGTGGCACTGTAGACTGGAACAGTTGCTATTTAGAAGTAGATTCTCCTTTAGGGAAACATTTCTTTCAAGGCGACGGCAGTGACGCAGGTGTACTCGAGAATATAATTATTTTCGAAAATGGTGGTGGTATGTATATATGTAAACATTTTGTAATCATATTATTTATCTATCGACATAAAATCATTCTCGTCGAAAAAAAATACAGGTCGTTTTGGACAATTATGCTTAACCATCTCTGATCTTATTATCAACTTATATGATGAATTTTCGGGTGACAAATTACGTAATAACTATGTGAATACGTAAAAAATTAAGTACATCCATTCATTATATGCATAATTTTCCAAGGTGTGTAATGATGATGAAATTATGTACCTACAATAATTTGAAATAAAGCGTTGATAACATAGTTTGCCTGATCCAAATTTTCGTTGTATAACTTGTAAAATTTGTAAAACTTTATGAGCAGACTGGCATATTCAAATAATAACAGTTTTCTATGCGACTTCCGCTAATTCGAACTTGTAGCAGATATGTGAAATTAACTTGTAAAAGTACTCTTCGAGTTCCTGCAGAAAGAACATTGCGAGAACTTTTTATGTTATATAATTTTCAACCATTCTTACTTAATTATTATTATGAGAATTAAAACTGTGTTAAACGCATTCAACAATCTACTTTTAGCCCTTTATAAGTTGAGAAACGGATATATTGTAAAATGAAGAAAATTAAAATTTTGTCAGGGCCTCATGGAATTTTATACGATAGTACAAAACGAGTTAGTTTTTTTTAACAGTTAATTTATGTTAAAGTATAATTTAAAAACTAGTTTTATAAGTGCGTTCGTAATTTATAAAACTGGTTAATGAATATCAATTGACAGGAACATACATTCTACACGAACAAAGTGCGGATCAATGGACTATGTATGGGAATGGGGGCAGTGAGCTGGTTGTGATGCGTGACTGTACTGGAACGGCTACCGCTGTTTTCGCTCGAGTTCCGTATTGGCCCACACCGCACCAACTTTACGCTATATTAAACCGTAGTGGTGTCAACGCAGTCACTTTGGGCCGTGTTCTTTGCGAGCCGCACAGCGTTTATAAACCGAAAAGATCTATTGATTACTTTATATCGCGTGTTTTTAAATAAATAATGTTGAGTAGTTATTTTTTTGTTATTTAGTAAAGAATTCTCTATCTAATAAGGGTTACTTAGAAAATAGCTGGTGGTAGGTCTCTGTTGACGGATACCGTGTGCTAAAACCTCTGTGTTCCGGTGTAATACGCGGTGTGAGCTAGTGAGATTACTAAACCTACCGCGAAAGCCATCAGCCGTTATGAATGGGATGCCCCGGATCTGTCAGCGACAGGGCACCCCAACGA
>DWLS01005254.1:0-12908 GCA_018246255.1 Pachliopta kotzebuea | reverse complement strand
TTAGGTCTACCTCGACCCACATATCCCTCCACAATCATATCTAACATTCTTCTTGTTATATGACATTCATCCCTTCGTATAATATGTACATACCGTTAAGTCCGCCTATTGTACCCTATTTTAAGGTGTTGCAATAGTTTTTTTTTTTAAATATGTAGTGTGGTGACCTGCAATCGTTTGGCGCCGCGGTCCGCCACCGCGCCGGAGACCTCCGCGAGCTGCTGCACACGGCGCGCAAAGTCCCCAGCCCACTGCTGGACGGTGCAGCCGCGAGCGACCGCGTACCGCCGCCAGGAGGCGGGCAGCATGCCGCGCACCAGCGCCCCCACCATAGATCGCGTCTCGTTGGTTTGCTTCATCTCGCCCTAACAGAAACAGCAACATCATTACCGTATAATAATAACTAATTAACCCAGATATTCACAGACCACGGTGGATTCTGCCAATACTTGAACCGTTTCAAGTGTAGGGAGAGCTCATCTTGTATATGTGATGACGCTGCGAAGGAAACTGTTCCTCACTTACTAACAGTGTGTCCCATTCATAGGATGTTATGGTATGAATTTGAACTGGAAACAAGCCTACAAATACATACCGATGGTTTAAACGAGTTAATAAAATGTAAATTAGTTAGAAATAAGTTTATAATGTATTGTCAAAAGATATGTACTATAGTGAATAACAGAAATAAAAATATTTAAATATGACTATATACACATAGGTGTATGTACAGGTTTATTATAGTAGATGATAAGATAGCATAAGTATTACATGATGTAAATATTAAAAAAAAACCCTGAACAATAATATCAGGGAAAAGCAGAATTAATAAAAAAAAATAATAATAATTACTTCTATTTGTGCTATTTTTTTAAAGACAACTTACGGCTATTACGTTTTTTTTTTAATTTATTCAAGCAATTTGCGATCAGTCAATAACTTTAAGCAAATGTGAGGAAGGTTAGGCATTCAGGAGTGGTTTCCTCACTAGGAAACGTCTTTCTTTGCAGCAAAAACCTTAGTAGTGTTATTTTAAAGTATTATAGCAACGCTTCTCAGATTTCTCCTGTAACCGTATTTAGATAAAGTGGCTACTGGAAGATTGGCATGGTTCGCAATTCTTCTTTGGCTAACATGTAACGTTAATTTGTAATATTGAATAAAATCAAGAGCCATAAGTTATTACCAATAAATAGTACGTGTTGGAAAAAGATCACAAACAATAAATATTCACCTAACACAAAACAGATACAAACAAGAGAAACAACAGAACAAAAAAGTAATCTCAATAATAACAAGAGGCCCTTTATAAAATTATGTAACTTTGTGCATCCTCAACTCGGTAACCCGGCCACATACCAACAAAATTCCAACGGCTCTGATCTTATCTAAGAGAGATCTGTTTGTATGACAAATTTCAGCACCAGCTCCTGCCCCTTGTAGTTCTCGTGATTGAAAATTGTCGACGGACAAATGGACATTGTCGTTTAAATATCAATATAATATTTGATAAAGAAACTAAAAATAACGACAAATGAAATGTGTAAGAGAAAAAGAAAAAACTTAAAAAAAAAACTACTACCTGTGTAATTAAACTACATCACAGTAATCAAACTGACTTGTCCAGTCGTTTTGTAAGTAAATACGTTTTACCTTTTCTATATGTTTAATCAAATTTTAGCCTAATTAATTTATTATGTTACAAGGAATATATACCAAACTGAGTTTTCATTTTAACACTACATTTACCAAATGTTTACCTATACCTATTTCAACCAAAACATAATATATTTGAAATGAATATATATGAATTAATATAAAGTTCCCATAACTATTTTGTTGATTAAATCTACAAAAGTCATGACATCATTACAGAAAGTAAATATTTCATTTAGAAACATTTTTAAATTGAATTTGAAGGACCAGTCAATTTGGTCTGGTAAATCTAGTGTTAAATATCTTACACTACGACAGAAGAATGAAAAAAAAATGCACCCGATGGTATTTTCCGACTTTACAGTTGTACTTGTGCATTTAGTTTACCTGGCAGATTGATATGACATTCCGTAGATCGTGCAACACCTGCTGAAGCAGCGAGGCGCCGGCCGCCACCTCGCGCTCGAAGAACCGGTACAGCGGATCCTTGATGTTCTCCACAGTACGACGCAACGTCTGATGATAAAGAAACGAGTTGTTTTTTTATATACAATGGCCTGAATACTTCTTGTCAGCTAACAACACACCAACGTAGTAATGGTGACAGACTTATCCTGCATTAGGAGAAACCCAGTCCAAAAAAACTCCACAAAAAATGGTCCCAGCTACGAGCCAGGGAATTTTATGTATATGGCAATACTCATTTCATTGTATTAAACTATGAATCATTAGTTGATATAGAATATAGAAGTTTGTTTTGATTTCTCCTTACTGGTAATTCCTGTGGGAATAACTGCAGCCAGGCGGTGGCGGTTTGGTGAAGAGTCTTCATCCAAGCAGGTCTGCCATCACCCACCACTACTATAGCATCTAGAAAAATAAGAAAATATGTATAACAAAATAATTTACCTTAAATTAAAAGTACCAGAAGAACAAGTGATAAATCTTTAACTAGTGCTGGATTATGAAGATTCTACCTGAGCATAAACGGAGATACAGTTTAGGTGGTAAAGCACACTGGTCTAGAATATTCCTTTCACTCTATTTAGAAATGGTCTAATCCAATCATTCAGTACTTTTTTCCGACGAAGTGACGAAACGAGCTTGGCGATGCCTTGATGATAAGTGACACACTTGCCCATAACAAGCTCTGGTTAAGATGGTATTGGCTTAAGACTTAAGGTGTTGTGTCTCGTTACCCCAGTAATTTCATTAGTGGACAGCACTCTTCAAAGTAGAATACAGTAATGTGTACACATTACTACTTATTCGGCAAGTGTTATTTATCGGCGTAGTAAAGTAATTTTTTTTTTCAATAGTATTAAAACATAATAAATAACAATTAACGATAATGAAACTTACTGGGATCGTCTTGGGCGGCGTTATAGGCGAGCTCCTCTTCATCTTCGAGTTGTTGCATCTTAAGCAACTTGGACACCAAGTCACTTCCTTGAGTCGTTAGAAGCACCTACATAAAAATTGCTTTTGTTTTATACAAGTACGGTTAAAAAATTCTGTATTCAGATATACGAAAAAAAAGACAGTTTGTTGACAGATGTCCATAACTGGACAAAAATCTCTTGAAAGTTCTCCACCTTCCATTAAAGTAATTATCTTTAATTTAACAATATAAAAGATGTGCCATCCACCTGCACTTGGCTATCATGGTGGATTTATTATTATGATTTTTTATTTGTTCCAGAACTTAATATTGGGATTGGACTAACTACTATCTGATACCAGCGCGTCCTCTGTTACTTGTTACATTGCCAGGAGACAAATAAATTTTAGAGAAAGTGATTTTAGTAGGAAATATCAAGGGCAAAAGATCACGGGGTTGTATTCCTACCTGCTGGAGCGACCAGATACAAGACCCAAGACGCGGACGTTTAATGCATATTTGAGAGCGTTTCAGGACAAGCACGACTTTCAATAATGAAGTGCACGAAAGAACAGAAAGAATTTGTTTGAAAAAGCCCTGAGTCCCACCAGTGGTTACCACTAATGGTTCAGTTTACATCGGTTTACTATTATTAGCGTCGTCCAGGCATATCTCGTTAGTTTTTCTAAATGAAATCTTCAACAAACCTTTTCAGCGTTGTTGGGTAGTCCAAGCCAAGAAGGCGTTTGTCTGTCGGAGAGCTCCTCAATCCACTTCAGGAAGTGGTCACGACGGTTACCGTCCGGCATCGTGATGTGCCGCTGATTGCCGCTAGCCTGGACAAAATATAATTTTTATACTACATGAACAAAAGATTTCTTTAGGACTATTAAAAAATTAAGTGCACGAAAAAAAATACAAATTTTTATATGATTCATATTACATTAACATGTTATATGTTATTAGTTTGTAAGAATGTTTGATAAGTACAAAGAAGGTCCACTTACTCCATCAACATTAGCGACGAGCGGAAAGTCAGCTTCAAATGACTTGGGTGTGAAGAGCTTGCACAGGAAGGAGTGCAGGAGACGCTGGTCGAATAAGTTGTCGATCTTTCCACCGTATATACACTGTGACAGTAATGTCACCAGGGCTTCCCATGGAACTTTTTCTGGTGGCAGGTTTGTGCGGCCCTGATTTGAAATTAAAGTAATATATTTTTGTTATTTGATGATGATTATATGATGAAACGAAGGAACAAGGAAGGCGTTCACGTTATAGTAAGAGATACACTTGAAAATAACAAAACAGAGGTGTATAAGAGTTCCCACACAACAACTCACGGAACCCAAGCTACCCCTCACCTCGTAGTACACCTTGCTAGTCAACTAATTAGGCTCTGGCTCTCCAACTATCAATTGGCCAGCGTGGTGAGAGATGGCCCAAATCACGTCATAATCTCGGGAAGCTTATATCCGGCTGCAGAGAGGACGCTAGTAATGACTGCGCGCTGGTCCCCTTGAGACGAGACAAAATCGCTTTGAGATATATTTTCGCTACGCTACTTCAAGCCATACCAAAGGCACCTAGATATTGTGGGGGTTTTAGTAGATTAAAGTCCGACATACCCTGCCTCTGCTCCTATAAAGACTAGGTATGAGAAGGCATTGTCCCGTCACATAGAATGTCTCTAACAAGGAATTCTCAAACAGTGATATTACTTCTGGTGGATTGAATAAAATCATGTATGCGTTATTATGGTACCATGGCGGTTGCATCGATCCACGTGTCCAGCGTGTCGCAGGCGACTCGCAGGTCCGACTCGTTGAACTCGTAGTACTTGGCCCAGCCAAGCGGGACATAGCGCAGACGCTCCTGCACGATACCTGCGAATATACGCTGCACGTTGATTCATCATTGTTGATAAATGTCGCTGAACCATTTCGCTACAATTCGAGTAATTTTTTGAAGAGAATAAAGCTTAATGATTAAATAAATAGTGATGATAACTTACCATGGAACCAAGCCAATAGGAAGTACAATCTTGCTCTTTCTGATGGAGGTTTCATCATGCGAACCGCAGGAACCTGTAAGAATTACTTCATATTAAGAAGTCATAAGCAAGGTATGGTTATACAACATTATCTTAATGAAATACTAGATTTAATTCAAGTTATTTTGCGTTATAACATGTTAGTTGGAACAATTACTTTTTAATTCAAAAAATAATAAACCGTCCTCTTAGCGTTCCCACAGTTACACTAGAGGACTTCTTTCACAAACCCAATTATCAAGGAATTATACATTAGAAAACTTATACTCAGTGGAAATCCATGTCGGGTTTCCTGAATATGTCTAAATGGTATGACTTTTATGGCTACTATGTTCTATTTCATTTGTGGAAGCGACGAGACGAACAGAGCATTCACCTGATAGTAAGTGATAAGCTTGCTCATAACAACGTGCCGCTGGTTAGGATAGTATGTACAGCAACAAATTGCGCTCGTCGCCTTGAGACGTAACATGTACAAGAGTGGTTAATTATGGAAACTGGATTTACGAATTGAAATACTTACAGTTGCGAAAGTTCTAAGCAAATTGGCGCGAATGCCTGGTGGTGGCTCGAATACGACTACACGGCCTGCGCGGAGAAGGTTCACTGGCAACTTGGGACTGATCTCTGTAGTAAGGAATAGACGGAAGTTCGGGTGGGGTTGCAGCGAGTGGAGCTTTTTCTCCAGCTGCACGAGCCACACAGGCGCCAAGTGAACGTTTTTGAGCATCACCCAACTAAAAAGAAAAGCAAATGTTAGTGATAGGAACCTGGGAAAGAAAGCAAATGTAAGCAAAAATCAATCAATGTAAGGAGGAGATATGGTACGAAAAAAAAGGTTTATATTTATTGTGTATGCATTTAAGTTACTTTACTCGCTGGGTGATAAGTTTATAAAAAAAGCTTACCGTCCCGTTTTGCACGCAGTGTTAATGGCACGTTCAGCTTGGTTGAAACCTTCCGCTGAACCAATCGCTATACTAGAAAGTGGTTTATTCAGCTCCGTTGCCATATCATCCACACGACCTAATCGAAAAATATTTTTTTTTAAATAATGTTTCTTTCACTATTTATTGAAGTTTCATGAAAGTGTGTTCACTCTTTATAGATCAGACTGTAAATAGTAATAAAAAGCTGGAGAGCGCGTTTCATCAAATAGTTTCCATACCATCAACATGAAATTTTGTTAGTCGTAGTACATACATGATATATTTAAGAACTGTGTGGCTCTTATAATGATCATTTTAATTAATAAAGGCAGTTTGATGCGTTACCGCTAGCGTCATATCCGGGTACGGAGCAGAGCAAGGCCGGTGTGGTAGCGTTCAGCTGGCTTTCGGTGATTGTGGCTAAGTTCAGCTCGGTCTCTGCTTTGGCCATAAAGCCGCTGCCCAAAACCGCGGCCACCAGCTGCGTCGCCGCCGCGATGACACGGTCGGGGCGGAAAGCCTGACAAGTAACAAGTTATTAATAATAATTGTTGTCTTAATTATGAATCTTATAACATTTCGAGATTAAAAAACGATTATTTATAAAATACATAATATACACAAAAAATTATGTTGTTAGTATTTTATTACAAAAACGTTTTTTTTTCAACTTTTCGTTTGCTTCTGCCATTTCTGTCTTCCAGACACATGATAAGCAATTCAGTCTAGTTGCCTTAATTATTTCCCTAGCTATAACACGTTTCAAATGGTATCCTTGGTACACTCTTACTTGGCAATCGTAATAGTCGCAGAGATGAAAAACGCTTTTAACACAAGCTAACAAACTACAACCAGGGTCTTGATGTAATGGTTATTAGTTACCTGTATGAGCAAGAGGCGATACATTGCCAGCGAGTGTGGGGCTGGAGGCGAGCTGGGTTCTGTGTCCCAGAGCGTAGGTACACATTGTTCAGGTGCGGCTTGCGACAGCCAAGCAGATAGTTCTGGAAGGTCCGCTGCTTTTTCTAGAAGACGGCGGAATTCTGGTAGCCTGTAAACGACCAAATTACATAAATATGATGAGGTTTCGTAGTTTACAGTGTTAGGTACATGATATCGAGACAATGGATTCATTTGGTAATGCGATTTAAGGTGAAGATAAATATGTTTCCAAACTAGAATTACAATTCAATCCAAAATGGTTTAAATCAATGCTGTACGTCTCGAAGAGGCGCGGATGTGACCCCAAAGATCTTTAGCTTCCGGTAAAAAGATCGAGAGAAAATCAACATGACATGAAATTGTAAGATTTACACCTTTAATTTAATATTATATGTAAATTTAGTTTTTTCTTTCAATGTTCACTCTGTACTACAACCTGGAGCTGAGGCGCGCTGCGGCATCGTGCTGCTGATGTGTGAGCGGCGCGAGGGGTTCGGAGCTTGCGACGAAGCCTTCCTTGCCGCGGAGGAACACACCGAACTGCCGCTCGAGCGTGTCTTCCGCGCCGGTGCCTTTCAGCTGGATACGACACAGGAGCAGCGCGAACGTCAACCGGTCCGTGTGCAACATGCCGCGCGCCACACGCTCGTACACCGCCTGCTCGAAAAACGTTAATTATAATTTATATCAAAATTTCATTGAAAAATTTATCTAAGTTTATGATAGTTACATTGAATATTATTTTTTTTGCTACACGGTTTTGTTGTTCATATAAAATTAACAACAAATTACGATCTTATCGAAGGTAAGCATGCAGTCTGGGAAGTTGACGGCCACAAAAAGCTTTATTTATATATAAAACACTTAAAGAGAATTTCAGATTGCGTTAAGTTACAATAAAGCTGGGCATAGTGAAAAGTAATCATCTAGAATACTTTAGTTAGTATGTTAACAGCTGAAATACAGCAATAGTGTTATAGCTTCAAATTTACAACTATAGTATCTAGACAGATAGGTTATAACGAAAAAACTATTACCTGCTAAACTATCAAATACAACCATCAAACGGCTTGCCCTTGAACTATTTATTCAGCGAAAGATAAAATAAGCTAAATTAGATAAATAAATAATTATTTATTCATTGTTCAATATTTTTTTTTTTTTATCAATAACAAATTGAGATTTTCAAAGTAATCTTTTGAGTGTTTACAGGTCTTTCAATTATATGTTTATATGTATTCATCTATAATACTTTTATTTTGTTAACTAATACAATAACGTTACGAGACATAGTTGAGCATTTCATAAATTGATTTTGTTTTGTGGAACATATGTTTTAGGTTCATTAAGTGTTTCATATTTAGGACGAGGACATTAGTCAATACATCCTCTCTGCATGTATCATCTAAAAAATAAGTAAACAGAACTGAGAACACACCGTAAACAACTCTTCGGTGATAGTGTTCAGCCTCGCTGTATAGTCAGCTACCCCACTCAGCAACGGACAGACGAGCACAGAGCTGAATATATCAAGGAACATCTTTAACGAGTACTGGTACAGGAAGTGTACTTGATTGAGTGATTCCATGGTGAAGTAGATGCTGCTGCAAGCCTGTAATGTGACAACACTTTTTATTATCTGTTTTTATGTGAAATACGCAAATTACATGCTGCTCAAAAATACATAAGTTTTTTATTATTCATCGAAACTAAACAAGCTGAACATTTACTTGATGGTAACTAAAAGGAGAATCTAATAACAATGTGACATTAGATAGGATGGTATACATTGCCCACTTTTGTGTGTGTTGCAATGAGACATAAGATGATAAATCTCGTTTCCCCAGTAATTTTACTAGTTGCCTTTTAAATCGGAACTAACACAGTGATGTTTTCTCATTATCGTTTTGCAGCAGAATTAAGAGCTCTGGTGGTACCTATCTACACAGTCTTTTTCAATAGAGAGACCTACCAATAACAATGTTATCACATCTTGTCTGAAGAAGTGCTGCGGTACTTTAAAGTTCTTCGGCAATAATTACTGTTATTTTTACAAGACTATTTAAAAGACAGAGAATATTATTAACTAATCGGTTTTTTGTTAATATTTTGAGAAGGGGTATCCATTAAAATCTATGAAGACGTCGACAACTTACTTGTGAAAGCGGAAGGTATTGTTGGCTCACTGTTTCTATTTCAGCTATAACCTTGTCAGTTTCTTCGACCTGTCAATAAAGATGAATTTCAATTTATTTAGGTAAATTAGTGAAATATAATAATCTTTGATGCGTCATAGTGAAGCACTAACAAGTTTATGTATAAGAGTTACATTAATAAATGTTTTTTGGCTATACGCATCTGTGCATTGTATAGCAAGATTATAACACAGTTAAAAACCTAGTTATAGCTATGTATTGTACAATGAGTGACAGGGTGATAATGACATTGCTGAGGTGTAGAGTGCTTGCTGTGTGCGGTACACATATATTTACAGCCGAAAGGCAATAAAGTTTTATGGTCAATTATTTATATATGAGATGTAAGCTTATCATGGGTCCTTGGAATCGAACCCACGAACCTTCATGTTACGAGGCAAATAGTATTAAAGTCAGGCTTTGTGAAAAGTTATAAGTGAAATGTAATTTTGGATTATTTCATAATGGATGGGGAGTTAATGTTTATAACATATTTAAAAGGAGGTTTGGTTTACCTTTTGTCCGATATCGTCAGCCTCCTTCTTAAGTGTTTCAAGAGTGGCTATCACGGAATCGTCATCAAGAATTTTACCCTTTGCATCATTAAGGGCCTGAAGTAATGACTTCTCGAGTTGTCTAAGCCGGAGATGGAATTCGCCTGTAGAAAACATAAAGTAACGTAAACACTTAGCACACTTTATTTGCATTGTAACATGTCTTTGGTTTAATTTCAGGCATGACACATATTTTCGAGTGTACTTGGTAGGTTTTCTCTGAACCCATTTAGTAAATTACGATCCATGTATTATAAATCAGCCACTTTAATAGTTTTACCATATTTCAGATGTCTAGATATAAGATTCAGAGTATACTGGGCTAGTATGGTTTACCATCCATTACCTTACTGTTACCTAACACTGTTGTAGTCAACTGTGACCTCACTGTACTGAAAGCTAATGAGGTGTAAAAAGAAATACCTTGTAATTTGAGCAGGTCGGATCGCTTCGTATCTATGTCTGGCCTTTCGGCTTTCAACACCCTGTGCAGACATTGCGACTGCAGCGAAGAGCGCGTTACGGTGAAATTGACGAAAGTCACTCGCGAGCACATGTCCGGTGGGAATTCCACCGTCGGGTCTCTGAAAGTAGACATGTTTTCATTCAACAAAGGAAAAAGTGGAAAGTTATCAACTAATGGTTCACTTGGCCATAACAATATGGTGTTAGTAAGAATTATGTACAAAGTATCATATTGCTTTCATTACCTACGGATATTAGATGTTTTACATATGTATTAAAGGGTTCTCTTCAATGATTTTAAAGGAATATCTTTACATATAAATTTTTGTAGTGTTATGTACCTTGTGCTGAGGAATATTACGAAGGAAGGACTAAGATCGATGTCCTGGTCTCCTAGCGTGATTAGGACTCTACCGCCTGTACGACGCAACTCTCGGTTAAGAACCGGGTTCAGTATTGGATCGTAGTTCTCCACGTCCTGTTTATAATGAACACAACATAAATAAAACGAAGGAGGTTGATATAAACGTACATCACAAAAATTATATAGACAGTTTTGTCCAAATGCCACAGACCACCAAAATTGAAACTTTATTTGTTGCTATTTTAAATGTGAGCGATAAATTATTAAGAATTAATAGCTATGTAATTGTTCCTCCTTTTTTCCTTTGTCGAAGTGTGGATTGGTGGAAGTGACACATCACCGAAAGTATCGTTCTCGAAACCGGTGTTTTACTCATATTATAAACTTTTAATAGAATATTCACAAGAAGCTTCTAATAATTACAACATATCACTTAACACTAAACATTGTCTATTGAATTCAAAATCCATTATATAGTGTAATTTTAATTTGGTTAATAGATTCCTACATACCTGAACAAGCAAGGGGTTGCCGAAACGCAGCGCCGATTCCAGATTCTTCCTGAATGAGTCGTCGAGGAATGAAGTCTTGGTGATCTTGCGCTCATTAAACTCGCGCATTATGAACTCCGTCGCTTGTCCCGATGGATCGATGATTAAGGGATAACGGTTGAACCGCTAAAAAAATATTTTTAAAAATCAGTATTTTACTATTTAAAAACTACTATTTAAACAGTATTTTAATGTTGAGGTTGTCTTCAACCATGTTCCTTGATGTCAAGTGACAACGAGGTTCTCAAGTTTTTTTTAATAGTTTTAAACAGAGAAATGAGTCTAATGTTCACCCGATGATGTCTCATGTGGGGCTAGTTAGGTTAAAATACAATGCACTAAGATATAATGCCCAAGACTGTTTGAGAGATGATTTTTTTTATTCGACATTGCGATGCGCAATGGTTACACCTAATAATAAATGATAAGGATGCCGCGATAGAAACTATCTAAACGATCCTCGACACCTGACACCTACTACAAATGTGCTCTTCGGTGCACAGCAACATTTTTGTAGCGGAGGACTAACAAACACAATGTGATAAGTCAATAGTAGTTGTTCTCATTAACCTTGAGCATGATCGCGTTCTCGACGCACAGCTCGTCGGTGGGCAGCGCGTTCGCCTGCCAGCGAAGCCGCTCATCAGGGTTGCTCAGGTATTCGGTGCGGGCGATGTCTGCTCTATACTTGATGCTGGCAGCGGCAAGGTGACTCGTCCACGTAGAGAACAAGTTCTGACGGTACTGTGAGTAGACATCGGTTTTTTATAGCGCAGCGATCACAATACGTTGAACTAATGTTAACATAACAAAGACAGTATAGAAACATTCATTAGCTATTACATTTTCTCCAGCCATTTATCCATTATTGGATGACCAAGTACACAGTATCCATCTTTTCCTACTGTCTTCCCTTTCTTTGCGTGCGTCCGTGCAGAATGGAATGTCGCTATGCCAACTTAATTAACAGGCGCCTCTATTTACGACATGATTATTCTCATATTAAACATTTTATTGAGATAAAACTTTTAGTTGTGAATGCAACGGGCAACTACTAGTTTAATATACATATAATTGTTCAATAAAAATAAATTATTTTACGAAATAGTGAGGCTTACGTGTTGGTCGAAGTAACCGCCGTATGCTATGAATGCCGCTGAAAGCAATACGTCGCCGACTATTGTGCTCATTTGGGACCTGAACGTCTCGGAGCTCGCCTCCCATCGCTCCCGCTCAATTACCAAACTCTTTAATAGAGCTATTGACCTATCCACCTGGAACAAATACATTAAGACTCAATACTCTTACTTTCCTGAATCGATACTAAGTCGTATGCTTTTCGTAAACCACTTGGCCTGCAACCACCTACATATCCACGAGTATGCTTCATGTCTGCATTGGGTCAGCGTGGTGGGAAATAGCCCAAATCTGTCCATTATTGGGGTTGCCCTATGTCCAGCTGTGAACGTCTATCGGCTGATGATGAATTAACTATATCTTTCATACCTTAGCTTGTACGTTTTCTAAATCAGTCTTGATGGCCTGCGCTTGGCTGATGAGTTGCGCGTACTCCTCCTTGTAGGAGGCAATTGACTTCTCCAGCTGTTCGATAAGCTCGCGTACGTCATTGCCAGCCGTCACGTTGGTTTGAGCTTGATCTTCTAAGGCCTGAAGCTCATTACGCAGAGGTTCCACGCGTTTCAACATGTCCGCGTATTCGATCTGCCGTTACGATATTTATTTAGTAAATTGTTATACCACTTAAGAATTTTGTACGTTTTTTTTGAGTTTAAACATTGTTTCAGTAAAGTCAAAATC
>DWLS01005253.1:0-12909 GCA_018246255.1 Pachliopta kotzebuea | reverse complement strand
GCGCATTAACCTAGCAAATGCCTATTCACTCTTTTCTTGAAGACGCTCACGTCGTAATTGGACGGGAACACTGACGCCGGCAAGTTGTTTCATTCCTTAGCTGTCCTTATTAAAAACGAGGAGTGCTTATGACATTGGTTTCTTTCAAAAGATAAAAATCACTTTTGCATCGATCAAAGAATGAAATTCGGTATGCTTACCTATCACGCCGCACTTGTGTTTGGAAATGTTACACAATAATAATATTTTTTATTATTACTACGTTAAGTTTGTTTTTATATAACATAAATGTCGTGCGCGTCGTTAAACAGCGCAAGGGGATATGTTTCCAATAACAAAGCGAATAATAATATGACTATATGCGTGACCGGAGGAGCGCACTACGATCGCGCTTGTTTAATGTAAAAATGTACATGTATGTATATGTTTTTTACTTTTGAATTACGTACAATTATTTTTAATCCCCTAAATTTTGTAATTATAAGCTTAGTAAGTAAATGCATGTTCATTGCACTGTTTGACCGTGCGCCAAAATGTGTTGAGGTATAAGTATGTTATTTATTATATGATTTCCGTTTAGTATTTACTGATAATCAGTAAGGTTTCATAATTACTTAGTATCTATTTCTAGTAAATGATTGTTGCGTATTGTTTTAGACGAAAGGAGACAAGTGAGACTTTCACCTGATAGCATCAGTCAACCCGTAATGAGGCACTAGTTATGGTAATATAAACATCACCACATGCTCGTGGCCTTGAGACACAATAACAGTTGTCTTTACTCTAGTTATTTGAAGTTTGTATTTATTAAACGAATACGTATTTGTATTTTTTTACATGGCTAAAATTGTAAACGCCGCAAAGGCATGTATCATACTCACATTGGTAAAATCTGCGTGTTTTCCAGGTGGCATTGACTTTCCAACGATGGGAGATTCGAGAACCATCCCCGGAAGAATGAAGAAAGTAGGCAGTGCTCCAAAGTTCTCATGGCTCTCGTACAAAAACTTCAAATCGCTTTCGTTAACCACAGACGCACCAACTACGAAAAAAATTTGATAAACTATTAGCAGCAATAATTTTTTGGTTTCTTTATTATTTTAAAGTTTAAATCGTTTCTGGGATTGATTAAAAACTTATCTAATACATTAAGCGTGGCAACATTGAAACCTTCTCACGAATCACGCTTTTATTTACGTGTACGTTTATGAGTAACGATAAAAAAATATTTTAAACATTTCATATTTCGCTTTGTGATGTAGACGTAAGCGAATAAAATGTAATTTACAACAAATTGATAAAAGAAAAGGTCAGATAGTCGAATTATAGAGAGAGGGTTCTATCATCACAACCATTATTATTGACGAAATAAACGAGGTACCAGAATCTACATAATAAACTGTATCGGGAAGGCTTATATTATCACACTTCACTGCTGGTAGGCCTCCGTCGTTGGAAACCGTCTAGGTAGGAACCACCGCAGCTCTTATTTCAGCAGCGAAACAGTAATGTGCAAACATTACTGTGTTCCCGTTTGAAGGTTGCTGCATGCTAGTGAAATTACCAAGGTAACGAGTCTTCACACCTTAAGCTTCAAGGCGACGAGCGCAATGTGGTGCTGTGTGAACCATCTTAATCAACGTCGTGTTATGGGAAAGCACATCAATTACCATCAGGTTAACTCCTTGGCTCGTTTCGTCGCCTCCTCGTATTAAAAAAAAGAATATTTATCTATGAATCTAAAAAAGATATTAATATGTATAATCTTTAATATATTCACTCGCCAAACTTGTACGTTTGTTGGCGAGACGCGCACGTTTTTAACAATATACAACTGTAACTGTAACAAAACATTTTGAGCACTCATTCATGTGTCACAGTGCATCGAAACACAGCTGCCTGTGTTTTGACTTCATCACACTTTTCATACTCTCAACAATTCAAATTTATTAAATATCTTAGGCACTAGGAATTTTGAAAATCTTTATCCGTAATAATTAGTCATTCAATTTCAACATATGCAGAATTAGGAAAAAACTTTTGTATCATCTGCCATTCCTCATTTATATTTTTATCAGTCTTGTCATGATAAATAAAATACATCACGACAAAACTGTTAAGTTATCGGATAAGTTGATTGTTTATTGCTTGCATAAGTATGTAAGTTTTACGAAAATTTTAATACCGATATATACATAACGTTATTAGAGAATACCTTTTAATGGCTTTCACAAATTTTTTAATCAGATTTATTTTACAAATTATCGGATCGCTTATTGATAGTATACATTAACACAGCTCTCTTAATATTCCCACTGCAGGAAGTCAAGGTCTTCTTTAACAAGGAAAGAGTCAAGGTCATCAATCCACAAACACTGAACAAGTGTGGGTTTAAAGGCTAAGTTCGTAAAAAAAACCATGTCATACTAGTTCAGTCTAGGTAGGTACCACAGCGGTTCCTATTTCAGCCCCCCAACAGTTGTAAGCAAACAGTACTGTGTTCTGGTTTGAATAACGTAACTGTGAAATAGTGAAATTACAAGGCTAACGAAACTTAACACTTCCTTTCGATGCTTAAACCGCAATGTGACGCTGTATATTATTTTAACCAGCGTTTTGTTTTTATAGTCAAACGTACCACTTACCATCAGGAGAATATCTCGCTAGGATCGCCACGTTAAATAAAAATAAACCGTTTGCCACTAACCACAATTTTGTTAAAGCTGGATTTGATTAAGTAATCTTCTGTTACATAATTTTAGTCATAGAAAGACGTAGATTGTTACTATCATTAAAATTAAGCTTGTGATTATAATGAAGGCAGATAAGTTTTTTGTTTTTCAACGTTATCAGAGTTATCTGATAAATTTAAATACCCCACATTAAATTGTAACCAGGGTAGGTATTATGACAATCGCTTATAATTGATATTAAATAAATGTAATTACTTCGACATATGATGTAATACTCATAATAATATTGGGCACTAGCCGTGAACGTAGGAATGGAAATATTTAAGCAGTAAACCATCATCATGATCTCTACTGCTGGAAGTCCACTGATCGATTCAAGTCTCTACTGTGTTCCATGAAACACGGTCTTGCGCAAATTATATATTTACAAAATTAGATAAATACATGCGCTGCTGCACTTATAATCTAGTTTAACAATTGTGTACTGATAAACAGGTCGCATTTCAGAAATTTACCTGACCTGGCAGAAATTAATAGAAATTTTGAATAACTACTATATTGTATTGGAAAAGAATCTTATAACTAAATAACGGGGTTGTATTACTCCAGTTACAATTTTTCTGACATTATTTGGCCGGAATCATTTTAAAAATAAGCCAACAAATTCGGGTTTTAAGGGCGTAGTAGCAAGTCCAAAAAACTGAGGCACGGACAATAAATAAAATTTTACAGTTTTAAAAAAATGGAGATTGATAGATTACTTACTTCCAAGGGCATACAGTGCGAGATCCTTCGAGTTGTAGTTGTAAGTTGACCAGTACGCTTCTTTCTCACCGTCTAATTTGCTGCGCTCTTCAAAGTCCTGTGTACGAAATAATATATTTTCTTAATTTGTTGAAGTAACGGAACTTGCACTTGATGGTAAGTGATACGCTCGTCCATGTGATGTCCAATGATACACACTACCTGTGCGCTCGCCGCTTTGAGACATGAGATGTTAAAAGGATTGCGATATTTTACTTTAAATTCCTTGTAATAAATAAATCGTTAACAAATTAACAAACCTGTAACTTCTCGACCAGATCCAAAGTAACATCTGCCATCTTATCCAAATGATAAGCATTGTTCATGTTGGCCA
Organism: Pachliopta kotzebuea; assembly: GCA_018246255.1. Classification (NCBI taxonomy): domain Eukaryota; kingdom Metazoa; phylum Arthropoda; class Insecta; order Lepidoptera; family Papilionidae; genus Pachliopta; species Pachliopta kotzebuea. The sequence goes on along the minus strand of DWLS01005253.1, from coordinate 9,078 downwards.
CATGCGGCCAGGCTTCTTTTACTGACTCAATATCCACAGAGTCTGTCGGTTTTTTTCTAAAAATATATTACGCAATTGATAATTATTTAAAAACATCTACAAGAGAATTAACTCATATTTATAACAGCATAATGATTTTTTTTTAACACTTAATTTTTTGTAATTTTTTTTTCTTGTGTGCCTTTAGATACAGTATAACAAAAACTATATTAGATCTAATTACTACTACTACTCCTGTAGCGCACACATAAAGTGAGCCTTGATATCCTATATCGGATAACGTCAAATTTATTATTACTATAAAACAATTAAAGAAAAAGGAAAAATATGAAATATATTTCCGTCGCCGTGATCATATCAAGGATTTCTTGCAATGATTTGGATTTTGTTTCACTTTATCAAGTTTCTTCTTATAGATCTATTTATTTTATTGAGGATTCCTGTAAATTTAACATGCAGTAGAAATCTCTGCAAGAGAATAAACATCCTTACATACCTCAAGACTGATCCACTTGATCGTACAAGGTGGGTTTTAGTGGCGTATCCTAAAGTAGAATCGATGACACTACCATTCTCTGGGAAAGATTCATGGACCATATATGCCTTAAAAATAAGAAATATTACAAATCAAATTAATATTCTTTGTGTTTTATAATGATTCAAAGTTTTCATATAATTTTTTTTTATTCAACAATTAGAATTTTACATTGTAAGTGAGAATAAGCTTGAAGTTAGTAAACTTTCCTTGCCTAGAGTATTCTAGCTCTTATGTGTTGACTAGACTGCAATACTAAATACCAACATTATTGTGGCTGTAGATTTATTATATTAAGACAGAAACCACAAAATAAACAACCACAATATTGGGAAAGGGAGCCAAAGACCCTCCCATGTTTAACAGCAAGCATGCTGTTTTCTTTAAATTTATAAATTGACATAGCAATTATAACTGTAAATAGTACATATTTTAAATTTTTTTGTTTTTGATATCATATTACATAATATACTTACAACAACTGGTGCAATAAGTTCAGGCTTCATTGCTTGGAACATTTCAGGTGGCAAAATATCTTCTGTAAGACGGGAGGCTGCAGTTGGTACAATAGTATTCACCTTGATGTTATACTTAGCGCCTTCAATTGCCAGTGTGTTCGCCAGACCAACCAGACCCATTTTTGCAGCGCTAAAAAATTATTAGCTCATTGATTTTATATTCAGTGAAATACTGAGTAATTTAACATAGACAACTTTAGTATCTCATATTTGCACAGAAGTTAGTATAGTGATGTTGGTCTCGTCTCCATCATCTCAAGATATGACACAACTCTAATGTGTATGTTAATAGATCTAATTTAAAACATCCTTTCTTATTGTTCTAATTAAGATAAGGCATTCTCTCACAAGGACAGTCAAATCCAAATCCACCACATTGACCAAATAGGGGTTAGTAAGTGGGTTGGTAAATTTTGTAGAAATTTTACAAATATTTTCATGGAAACATGAAATATGTTTTCATTTTATAATTGATAGTTATATACTTTCGTACATCAGAAGTTACTTTACGTACATCTGTGTAAGTGTTCATATATTTACCTGTAGTTACCCTGGCCAAAATTGCCAAAAAGTCCAGCATTGCTAGATGTCATGATAACACGTCCATACTTTTGTTTCCTAAAGATCTCCCAAGCAGCTTGAGTTGTCTTAAATGCTCCTTTCAAATGGACAGCATGAATCAGGTCCCAGTCCTAAATAATAAATGCTAATCATAATCTTACGAAAATGTCTCAGAATCATATTCAGGTTTGAAATAAGCCATTTTATGAAATACATTTAACTGATTGTTATACAATCAGTTTCATTACCACAGTAATTTCACTATCTACAGCCCCCTTCTAATAATTCATAAGAACATGGTGATATTTGCATAGTACTCTTAGGCAGAAGAAACTAATAAAAAAAATTGCATGTATTTTATAAAAGAAAAGCAATTACACCATTATTTACAATATTATAATAACAAAAATTTTTCAAATAGATTCTATTCTGATCTGTGTCTCTAACTTTAAAATATTCTTGTTCTGAATTATGTGATTAATTTATTTTAATTCAGTGTTTGAAAATTCTTAATATATAGCAAAACTATTCATTTATTTATCTTTTTTTACCTGCTCTGACATTTTTCCAAAACTTTTATCTCTAAGAATGCCGGCATTATTGATAAGTATATCAACACGACCAAAGTTATCAATAGCCGTTTTAATAATCCTCTCTCCCTCAACGACCGAATTGTAATCAGCAACTGCTTCACCACCTATGAAAAATAATAATATTAAAGATTTAATATTAATAATCTTCATATTTTAATCATTGAATGATCATTTCATTTTAAAATCATCATCATTATTTCGCTATTAATTATATTTGTCATCAAAAAATAATTATCAAAAATTGAAAAAGGAAAAGAATATATGTAATGTAACAACAAGAAATCTATCCAAAATTCACAAATAAATTAAGGAGTTTTAATTTAATTTTCATCAACATCAACAGTCTCTGGTATTCCACTGTTGGACATGATCTTTCCCATGAGAGGCTACTTAGCCTCTTTAATTTAACATAGACGTATAATAATTCATTCTAAAAATATCTTATTTTTGTACAGAAATAAAGGGATCAAATCATCAAAAATGATTTACTATTTTCCAACCCTTATACTTTGTGTTTAAATTTATTTTACCTATTCTAGTGAATAATACTTTTACTACCGAAAAGATAAAATCTAAGTGCTTAGAATAAACATACTTGTTATACATATTTCATTCACTTGTGTAAGTACACACATTTTTGTGTAAAAATGTGTGTAAATTGAGAACATCGTTTTAGCTATTTGTTAAAAAAATGTGATGGAAATCGAAATTTATGTTTACAAAAATAAATAAAATTATTAAAAAACATTGATGTTGGCTACTTGAGCAATAACATGCCTTAAGAAGTTAATATGTAAAAGTACAAGTACCAACTTTTCTGGAACAAATAATTTATTAAACATATATATTATTTAATAAACATATATATATCAATAATAAAACCATTTATTACAATACCTCAATTAAGTATGTAGTAAAAATATTGCTAAGGAAAAAAAACCTAGGGGAAAAATGTATAACAATCTAATTACATTTTTCTAAAATGCTAAGTTATAATAAAATCTAAAAGTTTTGCATAAGGATATAGACATTAGGTTTCCTTAAAGTCCGATTTGATGAAAAACTTAACTTTACCTTATTTATTTCATAACCAACTACTTATGTATATATTTGTAATCAAATTTTTTAAAATATTGACTATTGTTAATTCATTTAAAGAAAATATAAAGGAAACAAGAATACATATATTTGGTTTCACAAATACTTAAAACTTAGTGTTTTTTAAAAATTTTACATTGAACTTTATATAATGGAGGCGTAAAATCCTTTTATGCAAATTTACAAACAAAAGAATAAATTAGCAATCATAATAGTGTTAAACATTATGCTTCATACCTTTTTGTAATGTTTTACAATAATGCAAATAATAATATTAACGATTTTAGTAGTATTTTTCATTTGCACATTTGCTTAATTTTCAATTATAAGGAAAGTACATTATTTTACCTTTGCTTTTAATTTCTTGAACAACAGCATCAGCAAAATTTGACTTTCCACTGCCATCTCTGCCGCCGCCGAGGTCATTAACAACTACTTTAGCACCTCTGGATGCTAGAAGCAATGCATACTCCTTGCCTAATCCGCCTCCAGCACCGGTCACCACAGCTACACGGCCATCAAATCGTAGTTGCTCCATATCGTTGCAGTCAAAAACTAAAAATATTCTATAGAAATTTAGCGCAAACAATAGAATTTTATACTCTTCGATCTACAGTAATCAATGCTTATCAAAATTATCGATGCCAAAGTCCGACTTGATATGCTATGAAATGATACAACTGGACTTCGCGCTATTATAAATAAACTAAATTGAAAACAACTGAATTCAAAACTAACTCACCTTTCAATAAAAATATCAAATTATTCCGTAAATATTTTATTAGTGCGATAAAATCTTCGATTCAAAATTTATGTCGTAATATGGCACTACCATACATAACAACAAGCAAATTAATAAAAGATCAAATGTCAATGTAACATAAAGGAAACTGACAGGGTGACGTAAGCGATAAAAGACTTAAGAATAAAACAAACTGTATTATATTCAGTAAAATAATCAAATGGATTAAAATAAAGTTCTTGTTATTATATCCACTATGTTTGGAAACATGTTAAACGATTTAAATACAAATTCTTGATATTAACCAATTTAAGTTTCGGATTTTAATACTTATTTTCAAAATTATAAAAACATATAATCTAGCAATTCAGATGGCATTAACGAAAAGACAACAATAATTTTAGTATTTTCATAAAAGATATGACAAGCGATTCAATATTGTTTTCTCTCCAATTTGGACATAAATCAAAATTTTGCAATTATGTTGTCTGTGTAAAATGGTAATCTGTGTTGTTTTCGTAACAAAAAAGTTATGTTTACGTTCTTTTATGGTGACTATTATACGAAAAACTTGATAATTCTATAACAAAAGTTAACTTAAAAACATGGCTTCTTCCAGTAAACCTCTTGGAACTGGTTTGGAGGAGGTTGGTGTTCCAGGACAAACTTTTCTTCGTGATGCGTTGACAAGCTGCACAGATCCTTTGAAAGCTATTGAAGAGTTTCAACTGGAAAATGGGATTCTTTTACCGTCTTTGAGACCTATGTTGCCATTATTAGATTTACATGGTGTTCGTCGTCTTGATTTTCACACTTCTGTCCTAGAGGAATTAAGAGAAAAGCTTATCGTACACATTAATGAAGTTGGGTCTAAGGAAGGAAAAGAAAATGACAAGAAATTGAAAGATTTATTAGCGAAAAGCTTTGCGATTGTTAGAATAAAAGCTTTGAGGCCAGTAATAATGAGTATTTTAAAGAATACTCCCCATATCGATGACAAATACCTTCGTGTTTTAGTTAGAGACCGTGAACTATATAATGACACTGATACAGAAGTTAAGCGACAAATTTGGCAAGATAATCAATCACTTTTTGGAGATGAGGTATCCCCTCTACTAAGCCAATACATTAGGGAAAAAGAAAATGTTTTGTTTGATCATGAAAATCTTTCCAATCTATTTTTTTCACCATCGCCTAAAGTAAGACGGCAAGGAGCTGTTGTTCAAAAGTTAGCTCATATGATAGGCACAAGTGTCAAACTTTATGATATGGTTTTACAATTTTTGCGTACTCTTTTCTTAAGAACCAGAAATGTACACTATTGTACCCTACGTGCAGAACTTTTAATGGCTCTTCATGATTTGGAGATACAGGATATAATTTCTGTAGACCCTTGTCACAAATTCACATGGTGCTTAGATGCTTGTATAAGAGAAAGAAATGTAGATATTAAAAGATCTAGAGAACTCCAAGGGTTTTTAGACAGTATTAAAAGAGGACAGGAGCAAGTTCTTGGAGACTTATCAATGACTTTATGTGATCCGTATGCAATAAATTTTTTAGCAACTTCTGCTATTAAAATACTTCAACATTTGATTAATACTGAGGGTCTTCCTAGAGATAATACAATATTAATACTTCTATTAAGAATGTTGGCATTAGGTTTGAGCGCTTGGGTTATGATAGACTCACAGGAGTTTAAGGAACCAAAATTGGACAGTCAAGTGGTTACTAAATATTTACCAGCATTAATGTCTTTAATGGTTGATGACCAAGTGCGAGCCCTGCATAACAAATTGCCACCTGATGAAAGGGAGTCAGCAATTACTACTATAGAGCATTCTGGTCCTCCTCCAGATGCTTGTGAGGCATATATGCGAGAAAGCTCTGTATGTGGTGTCCTAGCTATGTATTATACATTACATGCTGCAAAACTTAGAGACCGTGGGGCACTGCTTCGAATACTTAGTATACTTGGGAGCTGTAAAGATGGTCGTGCCTATGAAGATCCATTTTTACATGCACTTGTTGCACTGTTGATTCAACTACCAGATGAATTTCAAGGTGAAGACTTCAGTACGGTTTTATTTGATGAATTCTTTTTTGCTGGGCTCACTAAAGACAATGTAACAAGGCATATTCTTAAATTATTGTGGTATATACATCCCAAATTGCCTGATACTAGAATTCAAACATTAATGAAGGCTTTACAACCTGGGACACAACATAATGAATCTGTGCATAAGTTACATGAAACTTTACAACAAAAGTTAAATGCTCAGTCCGAACCAGCACCTAGTACAAGTGAAATGGAATACTTAGATTCTCCCTTAATGAGTGTACCTACACCTGCACCTTATCATATGTGAATAAGTCCTACATTTAAAGTATAATAAATTAGGTTTAAATATTAATCAGAACTTTTATTTTAAGCACCACAATTCTTAAGACATTATATTTAGTTAAATATATATTTTTTAAGATAAATACCTAATCCATTTTTCAAAAAATTAAAAAAAAAATAGGAGGGGAGAAAGTCCATGTAACCATTCATTACTTTTAAATTTATTTACACAATTATAAATAACACAAGTCTTATAATTTCTCTAGGTGCAGTGTTCTCAACCACAAAATGCAATAGTAATTTGTACACTAACAATAAGTTTGTTGACAAAAATTATCTCAACAAACTATTGGCATGAGAAAAAAAATTCTATACAGTTTTGTTTGTTAAATGGAGGGCTATGCATTATATGAGAATGGATATTTATTCATATGAGAGTAATATTTAAGATAAGGCACATACAAGGATAGTGGAGAACACAAGAGCCAATCAGCAGGCTGAGAAAGGCCTAAACTTATGAAGAATGGAACTGACGTTGTAAAGAACAAAGCCACCGCTACCAAATTTTTTTTCCCGAAGCTGTGAGTTCTTACCCGGTTTTGAAAAGTCGATTTAAACCCCAAAGCTGTACAGATGTTAAAGAGGCATGTTGGGTTTTTGGAACTTTTATAGTTTCCGTGTTAAGGATAACCCGGTGTGCCCCTACAACAATGAAAAGAAAGAGTCATACATATTCTAAACGAATGCCCTATTTTTACCATAAAAAGAAATAATTTTGAAATGTTAATGTAATAAGTAGTAATCAGCCGATAAAGGCCCACAGCTGGACATAGGCCGCCTCCAGAGATTTCCACTTCGATCGGTCCTGCGCTGTCTGCATCCAATAAAGTACATACAAGTAGTAATATTAGTCATTTAATCAGCAATAATATAACAAGCGATATATTTTTAAAATATTGTACAGAAGTAACTAACAAGGACTATGATAAAAATAAATAGCAAAAAAACATTTTTATCTTTAATTTGTGTGTCATGAGGCTACCAGTTTTGGTATAAATGTAAAAAATATGGCTTTGATACGACTTCATAGTCAAAACAAATAAGGTAAAATAGCAAGAACTTCAATTATTAACATTAACAATTTTTTAAATACTATCAACTTTTAAGTGATAATTATGTTTTAATTTTTTTTAGGGATTTTAATTATTTATCTTAAAAGGGCACAGCCACACAAACTGCAGTAATTGCCAATTATTTGCCTGTTGTAATGTATGAGCAAAATACATCCATGAAAAATTATGGAGAATTGTAATGAATTTTTTGTACTAATGCTGAATGTAATTAAAAAAATATTAAAGTTCTATAGAGTAATTTATAACGACAATATATTTTTTTTATTCAATGTCTTAAAATATCTAAAATTTTCTTGTTTGTGTAAATATGCTTACGTATCATCATTTAATTTTATAAATTAAAGATATGTGTGACTAGTTTTAGTACAATTGTACAACACATAACAGCAACCCACACTTAAACATCTGCCCCATAAAAGTTATTGAGTTTTACTTAATAAAGATTCTTGTGGAAACGATTACATAATGGCCTTAATTTTTCTTAAGGTGTAAGGTGGATTCTCTTTTCTTCTTGTGTCTCTTCGTGTTTAAACTTAGTAATATTTGTTAAAAAAAAACATAATTGAAAATATTCTTTATTATTAGTACTGACTTACAATAGAGTTTTAAAAGCAAAAAAGGTAATGAAAATCTTTAAAAAAAAGTTGGACGGTAAAGAATCTGAGCATGTCATGGCAGTAAATTCATGTTTGAAAAGAAGATTATAATTATTTTTCAAAACTATTAAGCATTAAAGTGATGAAGTTAGTTATGCGTGATGATCGCGTCTCTCAGGCTTCATGTCCAGGGAATTTAATGATCGCAGTGAACGCGATCGCTCAAATAGCGATGGATCGGTGTAAATCGGTTCACTGCCATCGTCGAAGGCATTCGCCAGTCTTCCTGAAGAGCCTGCTTCCTCGCCGACGTCAGCAAATGTTCGACCCAGACCACTGCAATAAATTTATTACAAAATTCTTATGCCCTATGAATTGTAATGACACATTGTAAACTATTATTACATTTATGATAATTTACATTTTTTTATTATATTAATTCTTAATAGTTGGTCGCACAAATGTATATTGTTACAATTATAATATTGCCTCTTCTGTTATCTGATTAAGGTAAGTTAGCAATGAATGAATTTTTAAATTTATACTAAATTGGATAATACCTCAATGAGAAAGGTTTATGTAAATGTGATGCGGAAAATAGAGAAGCTCGATTCGGTCTTGGTCCGGGCGCAACAGGCCGCAACGCTGGAGCAGGACTTGATACTTGAATATTTTTACGGAGAACCTTCCAGTAGCGTCTGCAATACGTTTTATTCATTGTTAGTAAAAATTTACAAATTTCTTTATTTAACATTAAATTGCAAACTCCATTCCATTTTTATTTAATTAAGCAACAAAACGATTTTATATTCGTCGAGCGAAATGCTCACTGATGGTAAGTAATACTTTTGTCCTTAAAGAGGCGCTGGTGAAGATCGTATAACTGGTGATTAGTTTCGTTACCGCAGTAATTTTACTAACTTCGCCCTACAAACCAGAACACGGTATAATATTTTGA
>DWLS01005252.1:0-12911 GCA_018246255.1 Pachliopta kotzebuea | reverse complement strand
TTTACTTTGTATTCCTATTTATTAATTTTTGTTCCTTAAGTATGTACTAAATCTTCAAATAAACGGTTTCTTTCTTTATAATATCAGTAATAATTTAAATCGAAACAGGTTTATGTTCAAATCAAGTGATGTCACGAACAAAAATTCTTCAACGTGAGTTGTACTAAAATATCTTGTCAAATTATGAAAATTCTTTTGGAAAAAGTAACTTGGCTTTAACGAGTTTCTAGAAAATTTAGATGTGATTTCTTTTATAATAAGCATTGAATAGTAAATTATCTATTGCATTGTCAAATATGATGTGTGAATTATTATTTATGTTTATTATAAGTACCTATCTAGACTTCAAAGAAAGTGTTTTAATGTGTTAATCTACATGAGTGATCTTATTAAATATATTTTTTTTTGTTACCGATTATATGAAATTAAAATAATGTTTTACATGAATTGAATTTTTTTATTATTTATACTAGGAAGTTTATGCAACATACACGTGATATAATAAAAATTTTAACTTACACAGGTGTGTCAAGATAATTGGATCCGTAGAGATTGTAGAAGCGTTTAATGGCGTAGGGAAATGGTTGATCGATTTCGTCTATGTTGCGCTTGCCCACAAAGCTGTCCAGCTCCGAACTGTTTTGTAACACAAAGTAATCATCATCGAAACAGATAAGTTTTTCTTAAAAATTGGCCAATGTTTTTAACGTACAAACGTAATAAAAGTTAGGTATGGGTCTTTCTGTATAACTCTGACGTAGACGATCTTTTTATTAATAAACTCCTTTACGATGGCTGCTATACTATACAATAGATGAACATGATAACATTTTATGTTTTAAAATAAATAATATCAACTTTTAATTTTATGAAATTGTAAAAATTTCTAATTGATTTCAATATGTCTATATATTAAAAAGTCATGATTTTACATGAAATTCTTTAGTGTACATCACTTACCGGTCTATTTCATCGAAGTTACGCTTGGGGTAGTCGTCTCGGTAGTACTCGGATGATATTAAAGGAAACATTTGACGCCTGCCACTGTCGAAAAACGAAACTTAATTATAAATAGTTCTCATATCAATCAATAAATCATAAGCCGATAAATGCCCATTCCTGTTCACAGGCCTTCCCCAAAGATCTCCTTTCCTGCGGTGTCCTCACAACATACACATACACACACATTTGACAAAAATCTGTAAATAAATGTTGAAGTTAATTAAAATTGAGTATTTATGAAATAACATATTAAAAATATTTGTAATCAAATTAATGACTTATACATTGGCACAAAATTGGACATTGGACATTATATAATAAAAAACCTATACATTGGCATAAAATTTGTAATAAAAAATTATGTATTTTCAAAATGTGTACGTATATAAGGAAGGTCCCAAATTGAATCAAAATTTTGGTTATATTTATAATTTGTTCAGTTATTTTCTTTCAGTATTAATAAATAATTTAAAGTTTCAAAAACGAGCAATTTATAAAACTACTTAGTGAATCCCTTGTGTAAAGACATTAGAATAGTAACAAGAACTGCAGAATAATGAGGTGAAAAGATTCTGAGACGTCTAGTGAGAATTAATTTATATTTCGTAAATTTTTCAAATTTTTTTCTAAAAAGAAGAATACATATAAACATAAAATTTTTGTTCTTTGTCGCAATTAAGTTTAAGTTTTAGTTACTAGTCAAAACTATTTTTAAAATTTTATTGACAATACTCATAATGGAGTTTACCTATACCAATACTTACCCCGCAAAATCATAACGACGGCCTCCTAAGAATGGGAGAAAACTTGAGTGTCTGGACTCGCGTACCTCTCGAACTAGGTTTCCGCCACCCAAAGGATCCAGATTTCGAGTTTTGTGGCCTGTTTAGTGGAACAATTCTTCTAATAAACAAATAGTTTATGGCATGCATTTATAAATTATACAATTCTTACCTCTTCTTTACTTCAATTTAAAATCTTTAAAATGAATCCCTTATCAATTTACATGTTTATTTATTTATATATTTAAAAATTAGGAAATTTAAGGTAAAGGATTAAGGATTAATGAAACACTAGGTCCAACTTCTTAATTGCGGTATCTATTTTTAAAAGTTCATCTACACCAACTAACAAACAAATGATAAATTATTTAAATTACATTCTATACGTTATTTCTTTTCCCATTTATTAGAAAATTATTTGAGATAGGTAATAGACGAAATTTTAAATTAAGTTTTCGTTGTCCAGTTCAAGTGCTCGCATAAAGTTGTCACCACCCAAAGGGTCCAAGTTTCGAACGAAATTTCCACCCCCCAGAGAATCTAAATTTCTCTTCACAAGATTTGGTCCTCCAATTTGATCTAGATTCTTTTTAACGAAGTTGCTTCCACCGAGTGAATCAAGATTTCTGACGAAATTTCCTCCGCCAAGTGCATCTAAGTTGCGTACAAAGTTGCTGCCTCCGAGGGGGTCCACCACACGGCTACGCAAATTGCTCAGTTTCTCAATATCGCGGCCTAAAATAGTACTGCCGCCTATTCCGTTTAAGTTCCTCACAAGAACTCCACTACTGCGCAATGTTCCATAGTCGTTAAGTTTACTTCCAGAGAAGGAGTTTTCTCCTAATTCACTGTTGATATTCCTTCCAAGTAATGTGTTACCACCGATACCGTTAATGTTACGCTCTGCATTGCTCTGCTCATTTTGCAGGAGTAACCTGAGAAAGTATTCGAATTCTCTTTGTCTATAATCTGCAACAATCGAAGTAATATTAGAATACCAATGAAAAATTGTCAAAAAAATATTTAAGTAACGAAAATGTTACTTACCTATGTAGGTGCGTGCAGGGAACTTACAGTGCACACGTAACATATATTTTTGTGCGGATACATACTTTTTAAGTGCTCTTCCATCACCACAAAAACATGTAATAAAAACGTGAATGCAATTTAAGGTAAGTGCAATATCGATCACACGGTGATAGATGATACATTGCTTTCGGTGTTTAGTGGTGCAAACGGGCTTAGAAAATTATTTCAAAATAAATTATTTGCATTATATTTGGTTATAACATTTAAATAAAGTTGGATTTTATTAATAAGGTTTGAATAAAGTGATTTTGTTGTAAACGGTTTAAAAGAGGATATGTGCTTTTGGTGTTTATGACGCATTCACAAGTGCAAATATGTAATAACAATAGTGCGTTTTTTGTCTAAATTCTACAATACGTACCATTAACTTCATAGCGGTCTGGATTGCGATCATTTACGCTCGCATCTTGCTCCTGTGTAATAAGAAAATACAGAGATATCTATGATATTACATCTTAGTTATACATTAAGTAAATTTTCTAGTTATTTAAATACAAAAATTAGTATATTTCTAATTAATAACCCTTAATAAAGGTCGCGTACTGGCAGAGGTAGTGCTGGAAGGCCCTTCACAAGGTGGACCGACGATGTGGTGAGGGTATATGCGGGTCAACAAGACTTGATTTCGAAAAGATCTTATTAGTTAACGGCTATTAAACAGGATGAGTAAGGCGTGCTAACCACAAAATAATACTATCATCACTTTTTTTTAAACCAGGGCACAAGTAATTTTCACATTACTTTTTATGTGTTTTTATTTGCACTTGTTAAAGTAAAGTATTTATGAACACAATTTTCGAAATTTTCATCGATAATACTTACGAAACAAAATTTATATACCATATTACATACCAATTTAATAAAGTCTGAAATGTACTTGAATAAATTATTAGAAATTTGTAATTTTAAATTGGGTAACATTTTCAATAGGTACAAGTAAAGCTTACTTAAGTCGCTTTACATCTGTTTTTGAATGTTCTGTTGAGAATTCTGTTCGCTGTTTGAAGAAAAATACATTTTGCGGACGTTATGATTAAACGTTTGATTGGAAGCTTAAGTCCTAAATGTATTTTCACTCCAACGAGGCACCCAATAACGATATCAAGAAAAAAATCGCGAGTAATGAAATTACTATTGCTATTTTCTTAGAAGTAACAAAAAAAATAAGTATTGTTTACATACTTGGGTTTCAAATATCATAGAACAATGAAATAAGAAATACTTCTGTATTTTTTTATAATTACTTCTAAAATTTGAAATAGGCAAATTTGATGGTGGTTTTAATCATTCAAGTAGGCTTTGCTATTTGAACATACAATATTTAAAACTTAGTAATGATTTCATCTGCTTGCAAAAACCTTCTGATTACATCGATTATTTAACTTTTGAGAATAAAAAAATATCGTAAACACCATAGGACATTATAATGCTTGTAAGATTCCTTTATATATATTATGTATCGTACCAAAGTAAACCTTACCCTGTTAGGGTTAGCGCTGGAGCAAACCAGTACGGCTGCAATAGCCACCACAACTCTCCCGGCAAGCATCATTGAAACTGTTAAAAAAATATACTGCATTATTACGCATTTGCTTAGTAATATTATTTCTGTATCTTAGAACAGAAATATGAATAAAACTCAGATCGAATTTTGTTAATAAAAGATAAAGCAAAGAATTTAGATCAATGCAGTGTTTTATTAAACAAACCGTCAATGTCTTGGATAACATTAAACAAATGAAATAATTTAATAAGTGAATAATAAATAGGCTGTGGGTCCAGTTTTAACTGAGAAAAATACGTTCTATAGTCATTATTACGACTGAATAAAATTTAAATTAACACGTTTAAATTTTCCGACCGTCATAAAAAATTATGACTTTTTGTCATGCTAGATAACAGCGTCACATTAAAATACCCACACGAACTTCATTTAGCACCGAATAAATAATTTACGTTGTTCACAACAATGGACATCTATATTTTATACCCATTACGTTTTCATTTTCAAAGATTTTATGATATGTTTATATCGTTTTATACTTTTTTTATCACCGTCACAGATAGCCATAAAAATGGCAGGAATTGTTAGTTATTGGCACTATTATTTAATATATTTTAATATATAATATATTATAATCTTATTTAAGATATTCAGTATTCCAATTGTAAGCTGGTTACTATTGATCAGGTATATTAGATGTAACATAATTATAAGTCTAGCATCTCCTTTATTCAATAATCTATCGACATCGCTTCCTGTATACAAAGATATTGTCTATAATAAGGTTTAGTTCAAAGCAGTTTTATAGGTTCATCAATTTTCTATTCAGTTTTCTATTTCCACAGATATCCTGAACAAGTTATTAATCTGATTGGCTTCATTACTTTTCTTAAATAAAATCTCTACATTTTATTAGTACACACAAAATGTGAAATGAAGATTTTAATACTGCTGTTATAAAAAAAATACTAAATAAAAACGAAATTTTTTAAAGCTCTGTCTATACGAGGAGGGATCAAAAAGTAATGAGAACGACATATATACTCCTTGGTGAGAAAAAATAAATACTGGCAGGCTCAGATATTTTGTAATATTGATAAAGAAAAAATCTTCGATTCTCTTTTGTTTCTTTCTGAATGTAGTAATTTTTTTGCTTCGTGTCGGAACATGTTCTCGAAAATGGAGAAAAACGAAGTGCGGGCTTTCACGCGGGATTCCACTGTCGCAAGGTGGGCTTCTCAATTTCGAATAGGGAGAACGAGCATGAAAGACGAACATTGTTGCGGCCGTCCATCGATGTTAGTCACCTAAGAAAATGTTGCGAAAGTCGAGAAAATTGTATTGAGCAATCGAAGAGCTACCATCCGATACTTAATTAAAAAATCAGGCATTTCTTATGGAAGTATTCAATCCACATCGAAATAATCTTTGAATATGAGAAAAGTCTCCGCAAGATAGGTGTCGAGAATGTTAACCGACAGCCAGAAACAAAATCGACTTGATATTTTAAATATATTGTTGGACTAGTTTCAAGTAGATTTTGAAAACTTTCTGTCTTGTTTCGTAACAATGCTCGAACATGGGTCTATCATTTTGATCCCATAACAAAATTGCAATCTTTGCAATGAAAATGTCCATTAGCACCGATCAAAAGAAGTTTCGTGCCGGTACTCAGAAGAGTTATTGTTGATTGATTACCAGGGGCGTTTATTAAGGCCAATATTATCTAGCTTTGATTCCCAGGTTGAGGAATGTCATCAAAGAGAAAAGGTGAGGTAAACTATGAAAGAGCGTGCTGTTTCATCACGACAACGCACACGCGCATAGGTCGACAGTTGTGATGGCTCCCATTCAGCAAGCTGGCTTCGAATTGGTTGATCCCCCTTATTCACCAGATCTGGCGCCTAGCGATTTTTATAAGATCCCCAAATTAAAAGAATACCTTAGGGGAAACAGGTAACGACGGTAACGAGGTGATGGATGTCGTGGAAAGCTTTTTTAAGACCAAGACAAAACTTTTATTTTTAAAGGGATTCAAGCCTTGGAAAAGTCCTAGACTTGGTGTGTAGAGAGACTCGGAGACTAGGTAGAAAAATAAATTATTTATTTATCACTAGTCATTACATTCTAACTCATTCTCACTATTGTTTGATCCCTCTTCGAATATTAAAAAAAAATCATAGTAACTTTACATAAGAGAAAGTTTTTTTTTGAAATTGCAATAAGTAGGACGTATATACCCGTTTGTGTCAACTGAATACGAGTATGTGACTCAATAAAAGAAAATCTAATTCTTTGATTAGAATTGTGCACAAAGAGCTGGTTGTGAGGTTTCTCATCCGTATTATCGTCTTTTTTATACTTTTGAATATCTCTTTTGTATTTCTAAAAGTGTCCTTTGTTAGCCAATAGAAAGTCGGTGAAAAAAATTATAACCATAAAAGTTGTGAAAATAGGAAGAAAACCTTTATAAAAAACTAGATAAATTGTTAAATCATGAAATGACTTTGTGGTTTTCATTAGGAAGCAATTTTAGTTCTAATTTTCTTATTATTAAATAATAAACACGATTGAGGATATATATTATTTAGAAGACTACTATCCCTTACTTCTTTCTTATAATGGAAACAATTTTAAATGAGGTCAGTATATACTGAGATGCATTGCAACGCTTGATCATTTTATAGAAGTTTAAGTATTAGTTGTTAATATTATTAATGGAAAAGCGGGACTAAGATTCTGCGTGTAATATAATATTATTTGTAATGACAAGATGTGAATAGAACTTATGTTTTGTACTACTTTTATAATTTAAATATGGCCGTATGTAGACGGCGATTTCAAAAGCAGATCATTCAAATCAATATCTACTAATAATACTAAAGGACATTATAATGAATTTTTATAACAGTATATAGGTATACACGAAAAGATCTTATTGGGTGCAGGATATTGTCAAAGGTCTATGTGATGTTAGGAATCGAGGTGGATAGTATTGATTATAATAAAGAAATGAAATATTGATATTAGTTCCAAAAAATTTGTCTGTAAAACGTTTCGCAGCATGATTACCTTTACATAAGTTTTTTTCATTAAATGACTAACTATAGTCATGTTATGGATGTACGTACATATATTTCTAGTACATTTTTTGTCGCCTAAGGATTGAATCTGGTATTGACAGATGGAATAAAAGAAAAATGGAAAGCTATGTTATTCGTGTCTCATGTATTGTGGAAGTTGTTAATGATCGTATTAACTCTCTAATAATTAGTCGCGCTTAATAACTATTCTATTGGGACCAGGGCAGGAGAAAGAAAAAGAAGAGTAACTATTCTGTTGCCAATTTTTACAATTAATGGAAAATACATTTGTTTAACAATATTTATTGCATTCATTGGGTAAGATACTTTTTTTGTCTTTTATATAACATATTCATTTCATTCTTATCGATTTAAAGTACATTTTAACTGAAGCCAATATTAATTTATTTTCATGTTTTGGTATTCGTGCAATATGAGTAGTACGATTCAATCAGCATAATATGTGCCAGGAACAAATAAAATATCAATTGGAGAAATATACAATAAATTCGCAATAAAGTAAGGAATTGAGAAATAATCTAGCAAAGACCAAAGGATGAAATATGATTAAATAACAAATCAATGTTTTTTACCTAATATGAAAGGAGTATCTTTCATCGATAATGGGTCAACATAAGACCTTAATTATATTATACTTATGTTAATTCATAATGAGGCGTTGATAGTGAAAAGTGTCATCTAGGATACTGATACTCGGAATACAACAATACTGGTGATGATGGCTGTATTTAAATATAAGATTGCTAGCCAGGTAGATTCGAAAGAACCCTGTCACTTTCACTATTAATAAAAGACAAAAGAAATTTTGCAATGAAAGCTCTGTGAAAATATTTTGATTTAATAATTGGAACAAGAAAATTTTTATGGTTATAATTATTATTATTGATGATATTCTTTCTCATTCTAGTTCTCTAAAAACGAATAATGTTTTCAATAGTATACTTATTTGTTAAGCTCTTACTAGATAATGGTTATGTAAAATTTTTATAAATGTTTATATATTTCTGGATGGTTTATATAACTATGTTATTTGTATTATATTGTAATTTTTTCAATGCTTTTATATTCTGATAACAGTTCGTATTTAACTTCAGATAAAAGATTTATCTATTGACTTCCTAGAAGGTGAATGTAATAATTTCTTATTCCATAATTTCTCAAACCTCAAGGCTCTAAGAAATGTTACACGTGGAAAGAGATAATATCACTTGATTGCTGGCAAATTTCACGTCTAAAAATATCGCAGCATAGATTTTCAAAACAGATATTTTAGTTAAACTTATTTATTTTTAGATCATTATAATTCAGTAACACTTGCGTCTAACCGAAATTGCAATTTGAATATCTTATAACCGTTTATTCTGTTAAACTAAAGCCGCAAGGTTATATGTATTTAAAAAAATAAACGTGAAATATTGGAAAAATTAAGTTCTTGGTCGATTATAATTAAACTATAACTTTTTAAAATATTTTACAATTATAAACGGAAACTGTCTTACACACCTTTAATATTTATTTGCTCCATACATATGTATACGCAGTTTCTGGTTATTTCATTATACTTACTATATAATTAAAGAAGAGTTACGAAAAAACATCTACATAAATTTATAAAACATCTGTTTATAACTGACGAAGTTTTAATAATGAAAACCATTTTAAAATTATGAGCACCAGAAGCAACTAACTTTTTAATGAAACATATTTGCTTAAATTAACCTGTGCCCAAATTGTGTCAGAAAATGGGACCTCACGGATCCGAGTTTGTGCTTTATTTTCACCTGTTGACTTGTATCAAATTCGGAAATGGTAGAAAATAATTTAAATTAATAAGGAAATGTTTTATAAACATACAAATAGCTGACAAAAATTGTTTTTTTTATTAAAGATATTATTTTTTTAGTTTCCTTCTGGACTAAGGAAAGATGATTATTATAGTTTCTCTTTTTAAAGTAAGGAATACTACATTTATTTAAAACAATATAAATCGTTACTATAGCCTACAGAAGATGTTTAAAGTTAAACAATAGTTAAAATATTTTTTTCAATTTTCATTAAAATCTCTTTATTTAAATTTTATATCATTTCTTTTGTTAGAACTGACAACATTTTGTTCCAGGTTATTTTTAAAAGTTTGTAAAAATTTCAACTTTATATACTTTATTAAATTTATTATATAAAACATTGGTAAGTATTTTTAAGAAAAAGTTCGGAGGTATTACTTTTTAATTTAGGTTTTACTAAAAACAAGGAAAACTGTATGTCTTAAAAGCGAGCAAATTGTGTAGAAAAATAACAAAAATTTAGAATAAAAAAGTCGAAACGACAGTGAAAATGCTTCTGCTTACCTGTTGCAGTGGGTGAGGGTTGGGCGGTTGGAGTGTCGGTGGTTGTGGACCGTTGTGCCGTAGGGGCCTCCGCGCCCTCTTATATATGCGCGGGGCGCCGGCGATGGGCGGGCGGCGCCGCCCTGCGCCTTGTTATCTCTCCTTGCATCTGTCCCCGCATTAATGCAAATTTTCTATTGTCCACGGAGCTCATTTAACTTTTTTAAGGCACGTGTATCAACAAATGAAACGCTGTACGTATATTTCGCATTAAACTGACTATACTTCCTATTATAATTTTTTTAATTATATGGAATAACTTTCAAATACGATTTCACATAATAGTAAGCTACGATTTAGCCATTAAAAAAAATAAAATAAAAATACTATTCATACCGCACACTATACCATATACTTTTTATACTATTTTTTTAAAATCATTTTAATATTATTTCTCAATTTGTAATGAACACACTTTTGTATTTTACTGAATTCGAGTAATTGTATCCTCTTCAGAGTTAAGGAAATGGTTTAATATTTAGCGAGAAATTTCTATTAATCAAATTCAAGGAAGAACGTACAAATACTATATAGTAATATACAACGTAATTTAGAGATCTCATAGTATTGGAATAGCAGTGGAAAAAAATTATTACATGCATTTTTTTCTTTCATTTTCTTATAAAATTTAGAAAAGCTAGAGCTCTATGTGTAGTCTAAATGGATTTAGGACTAACTGTCAGTAAAGGATAAAAATGTCAAATAAATTAATTATTCAAGATAAGTTGGTCACCGCTATGATATGAGTTTGATATTATTACTTTGTTTTTATGAAATGTTAGCTTAATATATATTAAAATAATATTGTCAATAAAAAAATCTATTGATTATCCCTATCATGTATTTATAAAGTACTAGTAAGTAAATAATTACGATATTTTAATTATCGCGCTTAACTTGTGGTCATATATATAAAGCCTACTTTATTTCTGCTGTTGGGAAATGGGGTACCTCTCTGAAAAAAAAAATATTATTTCACATGTGTAACATTAACAACATGCTTGACTCCAGTAATTAATAAAAGTTACCCTAAAAACTTTTTATATAGGCGATCATAGGACTAAGTCATCTTTTTGGACTTCTTTAAACAATGGATGATAATGAAAATTCAAAGCCAATAAAAATTAAAAAATGTATTCTATGACGGAATATAAATTATTGTTTTTGCACCAATTAACGTCTTAAGTGTATGTAGAACCTGTTTTAATTTCGTTTTAACGAGCGTTTAGATTTTATGAAAAACTCTATATAAATAATAAGTGCAGTACGGTGGTAACATAAAAAAGAGACGGGTCAGCAGAGTATGCATACAATGACCTACATCTTCTTGTTGCATACTCATATACGCACATTATTAAACCTATTTTAATAATTAAACTTAAATATTAGAATACATTAAAATATTAATCCAATGCTGCTTTGTCTTGAATGCAAGTTTATTATTGTCATCAGCCCATGAAATCTCTGTATAGAGACATTTTAAGTTATCTTCGGTCCCTCGGCGACTCAAACAAGATTAACCTTAACAAATTAATAGAAGGCTATCCTACTATTGTTAAGTATCATAAAATTATATTAAAACTATACATATATTTACACGTTTTGCACAAGAATATTAATTACCAGAAAAGGTTAATCAAAAACTTGTTTATGGTATAAATTAATCCCGGATAGGGCTTTATCCTCTTTATCATGGACTATGTCATTTTTAGAGATAAAAAAAGATGTGGTGCACATAAGATATACTTAATTTTTATTAATTTCTTATAGATGTTAATTAGTCATGGACCATCATAAAGTACTTTTCTTGAAAAGGATTCATATAACATTATCACGTAAACTCCTTTCTTAATGTTTACATTAATACAGTAATTGGAAGGTTTAAGGTAATTTATGGAACACCAAGGTACTTAATTTCCGAGACCATTCGAAGTTTAACATATAATAACACCTACTATAAATATAAAAGATCATTAAATTTAATAAACACCTATCTATATCGGGATCGTATTTCCTCGGAAGGTAAAAGAGCTCCCCCTTTAGTTCCAGCCCTTTCGTGGTATTGGGGCTTAGGAGCCGTGGCTTTCATATCCTTGATGAAGTTAAATGGCAAACATTGTAGACTTTTTTTTAAGACGTTAACAGCAGCTTTCTAGGTTTTACCACTCTTTCAGTACTTTTATGTCATTTTAAGTGTGTGATGTCAGAGGTCTTTGTTTTGTGTCTTCCTTTAATTTTATAATGATATATTATACATCAATTGCCAGATTTGAATTGCAGTTTATGAAGCTGATCGAAAATACGTCTTGGCTTTATGTTTTTAACCCAATTAAGTCAAGTTATGGTTCAAAAACCAATTAATTCAAGTACAGTAAAAGTTTTCTGGGGACTATTATTTTATAAATTTGGCATTTTTGAATATAGCTTTCACGTCAAAAAGTTTAAATAAGTTGCAGACGATTGGCGTCACGTTAAATTTCAAGATATTTAATTACACCTTTATTTATCTGTGAACATGATTTTAATTAATTGTTTTGATACAATATTATTATTATTATTAAACGGAATTAACGATTATAATTTAATATGGTATATAGTTAATGGTTTGGCATATACTTTTCATTGGAGGCGTGGATGTGCCGAAAGCGCAAACCTCTCACCTTCCGTCTGACACAGGTGCTAACCGGGCAAGGTTGCTTTGGTAAGTACCTGTGCCGGACGGTCCACCGAGAGGCCGATGAGCGGTGCCACGATTGTTGAGCTGCGGTGGACTCGGCCAAGCACCCCCTCGAGGTGTACCCGAGATAGGCTGTGCAGCGCCACGATGGCATCTGCTATCGGTGGAGTGAACCTGTCGCTCCCGAGCCTCGTTCGCGCGATGCTCGCGAGTGATAGGTCCTGGACGGCAGTGGCCTCCTTCTGCAAGACAGTCACGTTCCAGAAGGAGGCCAACGAGCGGGCCAGGTAGGATAGCCCAGGGGCTTCCTCCCTCCGCAGGCGGCGAGTCGGGGTGCGCAGGAGGCGGTACCAACGCCTCCTCTTG
>DWLS01005251.1:0-12911 GCA_018246255.1 Pachliopta kotzebuea | reverse complement strand
CATACAAGTGTAACGTGGGCGTCTCCGAGGGTAGGGTGATGAGACTATATATGATACAGTACCCTGTCTGTAAATGTTCTCCAGCTTCAGTAATAACAAAGCGATAGCGTAATAAATAAAACATCATCATCCGATAGATGTCCACAGCTGGACATAATCCTCCGCCAATAATGGTGGGATTTCGGCTATCACCACGCTGGCCTAATGCGGCTTAGTGGGGAGTTAGAGGCTCGTTTGTTGATTAGCAGAGAGTACCACGAGCATGTGAAGTAGGCGTGGGTCTCGTTAGTTGTTGTATGGGACCGTTTCCACCCCTTGAAATAAGACGTAGATAAAAATGGTTATATAAATCACCTTGAATAAATTTCATCATCAGGTCCATCTCTTGACATTATATTAATAAATTATTCTTTATTTCAGAAGTAAGGTCCATATTAGGTTAGTAAAAGTTAGTAACCGTATACAGCTTATTTATTAAGTAAGTTATATTAGTTAGTTACAAATTTCTAAAACTTATCTTATATCAACAACATCCCTCACGACTTCCCTATAAGAAGTTTACCCCAATGGTTTTTAAGAGGGCAATCAGG
The DNA here is from genome assembly GCA_018246255.1 of Pachliopta kotzebuea. Classification (NCBI taxonomy): domain Eukaryota; kingdom Metazoa; phylum Arthropoda; class Insecta; order Lepidoptera; family Papilionidae; genus Pachliopta; species Pachliopta kotzebuea. The sequence goes on along the minus strand of DWLS01005251.1, from coordinate 12,321 downwards.
TCTAGCAGCTATCATCATCAAGATGCTGTTGGTACTACTTCGAAGACGCTGCAACGTGGAAGCTGCTTTTTTGCGCATGGTGGCGTATGATATAAAGACAAGGTAACCTTTTAAGCTAACCTGCCAGCGTGGTGGATAACTGGATTCGATTTCCCTTGTAAGAAGAGGAAACAGTCTCAGCAGTGGGAAATTTGAGTAGGTTGTTTATTATTATATAATTATTAGGAAATCTATGATTCCTGAATAATATTTCGTTTTTGAATACATCTTTTAATATGGAAACATCTAGTATTGTTATTGCTTGTGCTGGTACCTGGTACTCTCAATGCGTGAAGGTAGCAATATAATTATTAGTTTGTAAAAGTGTGGTTGGAAATAAGTCTCTCTTATGGATCCTCACCGGTCGATTCTGCACTGTCTACATCCACCGGTTTTCGATAATCACATTTTTGACCTACTCTGATGGAGCTGGTAAGAGTTATATCTACCAATTGAATCGTATTACCATTCCTCTCTATCAGCCATACTTTGAGTAAGTAATTAATTAAACAAAACTTTGAGTATAATTGTAAGAAAAAGGGAGAAAAGTTAAGGTAAGTGATACGCTTATCCATAACGATGCACTGGTTAGGATAGTAGACACAGCATCACATTGCGCTCGTAGCTTTGAGCTATAAGGTGTTATATCTCGTTATCTCAGTAATTTCACTAGCATAAAACATCCTTCCAAAATGGAAAACTTTAATGTTTGTACAGTATTGTTCGTCGACTGCAATAGGAGCAAAACGGTCATTGATAACAAAGGCCTACTATTAGTAAAATGATGCGTATGTTCGTTTTTTTTAAATAAAGAACCTAAACATATGATAAAATGATAATATATTGTTTATTTATTTACACTTTATTTGTATAATAAAAACAAAAGGAAAAACATTATGTACAAGTGAGACACAGTAAACAAAAAGGCGGACATAATGCCACAAGGCATTCTCTTCTAGTCAACCTTTCAGGATGTGAAGAGAAGAAAAAAAAAACAAATAGGTGCCAAACAAAAAAAAATAATTAAAATCAATTATATTGTAAATACATTGTTATACAAATAAACTACATAACTATCCTATATATTCTGTACAATACAAATATACATATATGTATTTAAACTTACATACATCAATATAAATATACATAGATATAATATAGTAACAAACAAATAAATTAATTCTAGTTACCAACACTACGGTCGCATGCGTCTAATCCGTTTAACTATGCCATCGCTCAAATACGTATGGCCTGTGCCCATTTCACCTAGTTAAACACCTTTCTTTACCCACACCGGCGCAAAATTACACTATATTTTATAACACGCAAACACACACTAATACATTGCTTGTTTTCGTTGTGTGTGTTTGTGTAATAATTTTACTTTATACACATTAGCTTGTGCCAGTGTGCGTTGGAGAGAGAGGGGACGTAACACTTTCACGCACGCGGAGAATCATTACCTCTGTGTGTTGAGCTCTGTGTGTGTTGTTGTTGCGTATACGCATGCAATGCCATTGCCAATTACGCATACGGAAAGCTGGTTGTAAACTTTACGCTAACATTACATGAGCGGAAAATGGCGGTTAATGAAGGAAATAATGTTACAGTTGTGCGGTTTTTTTTCTAGTTTTATTTAATAGCGAGTGCATTGGCATCGACCGCCGCCTGTTACTTGCGAATTGGGAAGGAAATGCATTGAGGGAAATTTATTTGTTGATTGATACTTATTATCGCCTTTCTTACATATCCGATAAATATCATTTTTATTAAATTGTTTCTATATATATAATAAGAAATATTAATAAATATTGAGTCACGATATTGAAACATTTACTATTCTTTTTTTATTACTATTTTTCCCCAGACGCCGTAAATCAGAGTCCGTATTTGCCTTAATTTCCCGCTACATATTATTGTTTAATTCTATTTCTGTTCTTAGATCTATTTCTATATCTATTTACATATTACTTTCCTTCTATGTATACTCTAAGATTGTAAATTTAACGAAGAACATAATTATCCTATTTATTTTTAGCAAATAACAATTACTGTTCATATTTATTTCAATTCCGCAAGTCAATTCCAACTTATTAATAATAATAAAATGCAAAATAAAGTGTTGGATATTTAGCGCATTTATCATTAGTCATAAATGGAGAAATTTTTGGATTCTTTTATACGTCTTGGTGATGATAATAAGGAATCGTTAGACGCAGGCGACAAGGGATTAGTCATCAAGATGATTTTGAGAGGCCCATATTCAGCAATTATTAAAAATAATCTTGAGTGATGACTATTTTTAGATATTTTGTTGAACACAACTTACAAGAAAGAGACCTTTTGAAATAAATCTATAAAGGACTTTTTGAGGCCTATGTCCAACAGTGGACGTCCATTGGTCGAGATGAAGATAATGATTATTAGATCAGTTATAAAAAGTAAATGCACTATTTAATCTTTAGTCCGTACTTATGCAGTATATTAATTAATAATTAATTATTTTTCATATTATACAGTTAAAATTTATTCAAAGTTAACTTGCTAATTGGACTTTTATGTGTATGTATGTATTTCTATAATGCGCAATGTTTTAATGATTTAATGAGGTAGGTATAAGCGGAGCGGCGGGAAGCTCTCGCGGGCTGCAGTGAAAGCCATGCACTTCGCAGTTAGCAATTGGATCTGATATCCTTGATTCGTTTTTTTTTAATATTAATCACTAGGGAAAACAAGAATAAGAGCAGAAGGAATTTAGAGACTGTATACAATAATTATCACACTTCAAATAAAGTTTGTTCTTAGAGAGTGCCTGCAGACATTACTCCAAACTTTTATATATCTTCCTTTTATACGGTTCTGCTATAAGTGAAAAAGAAAATAGCAATGTATCGTTTATGCCATCAAAAAATATATAAAAAAAACGAAAATTGTATACTCAATACATAGTAAATTAACTAATTCAGGTAATAAGCCTATAAAGACCACAATCTCAATTTTTCAATAGGGCCTAAAAATAACAGGGATAACCTTTACGAAATTTCATTACGAAACTATCGTTTCATTTTTAAATCGTTGGTATTAAAAACTTTTAGCTCATTTAAAGTATAAAATACTTTTTTTATATAACATATAATAATAAAACTTTTAATTGTTATTAAAAGATTTACTTACTGTATTAAATATAGTCAAGAGAGTAAAAAGACTACATCCAGACCTGTATATCTAATCACTAGAGACTACATCACCAATTACAATCAGATGGGATAATAATTTATATAATAATAAAAAAATAAAATAAAATAGACTGTAGATATAATGTAGAGATTAACTTTAGTTTAGTTTAGTACTAGTTGTCTAGAAGCATAAAATATAAGATACTATTACCTCAGTGATTTCAATTGCTACAGAGCCCTTTAAACCAGAACACAATGTAGAAATAGGTGCTGTGGTGATACCAATTTAGACGGCTTCCGGCAATAGAGATATACCACCAGCATGGTTACCTTAACATGAATAATTAGGAAATATGAGTCGAAAGAGGAAATAATTATGTTATTGACATTACTGGGGTAACGGGATTCTAAAACCTTACGATTTAAGGCGACGATAGTAATTGTGTATACTATCTTAAATACCACAAAGTTACCTTTCTTGCCTAATATAGCATAAAATAAATGATTTTGTTTCATTATCACGATTAAGTAGTGTTAGTCGGAGTACGCAACATTGATAGTTATTAGTTACAGCTCAGAGAACTCAAACTGGGGAAAGTTAGCATTGGCTGAGTGGGTGCTTATTGATAAATACCGCTAGTCTAGACCGCGTTGGGCTTGATTTAACTAGACAGATTCAATATCAGCGGACATGGAACGAGAACTTGTTATATACGAGCAGAATATAATGAGAACATGTATACGAATATAATAAATTCAATTTGTCAATTCATCATATCCAAATTCATATGAATAATAATTTAGAAATTAACTTTTAGCGAATAACAGTAATTATTACTATCCCAGTTTATACTGTATATAATTAAATAAAACCCGTCATGTTTACTACAACGGCAGTAAACTATCCGATTAACGGTGAAAATTTTGTCATCGATGTAATCACAACAGATACGCTCCACAAACGGGTACAATGTGAAAGAACAATGGCAACACTGCGATAAAAGCGGCGCGAAAAAAAAAGCCGTCGTTCCAAATTCAAATAATTTCCCACACGTAACGTTACGCGGGCGGGCAACGGGCGCGGGCCGTTATACGCGCGGCAGTGACCCACATAAACCCAGCATATCTAACCTCATTACTATTACCTCCACGTACATCATACACTGCCGATATACCATCGTATAAACCATTACCGTTCTAACTATAATCGCAATGTATGATGTTCTATACAAATCGTCGTAAATGTACACGCCTGTAGACACTTTTCGTGGTAGAGGCCTGCACCTGGTGTAAGTTCGCGTCGCTTTCTGATTTTGAGACGAGAAATTATATTGCAGCGGTTTGAAACTCACGTAGCTACTTAATCGACTGTTACGTAGGATGCGGCAATTTATTTATTATGTGGGGGCCCATTTTTCACGGCGTTTTTATTATTGGTTACAAAATTGTTTATTTTTAGATCAATTATCCAATGAACAAAATTTAGTGTTAGTAATATAATGTTCGGTAATTGTATTAATACCTTAAATCTCGAAGGCACTCCGTTCCAAAGTCACAGGTATAGAAGCTTAGTATTAGAGTTTTTACTCCTGGTCGATCTCTTTTGCCGGAGACTCTCTAAGATTGGTACCAATGCAGTTCTCATTTAAACCGCCAAATAGTAATCATCATCATCATCATCATCAACAACCGATAAACATTCACAGCTGGATAAAGGCCTCTACAAAAGATCACTTCGATCGGTCAAACATTATTATGTTTCGGTTTGAAAAGCGTCGTATGCTAGTAAAATTACTGAGATAACGGAACCTAACCTTGTCTCAAGGCGTCGAGAACAATGTGGTACAGAATGTAACATCTTCTAACGTCACATTGTTATGGGCGAGCTTATCACTTAACATCAGGTGAACGTCTCACTCATCACTTTGACGAATAAAAGAAAACCTGTACAGTTATCCACAATTCTTGTATTGTAAATCTGCTTAAATAACAACGTTGCTATCTTCGCCTTCAACATATGGAAACCAGAGTATTCTGCGGTTTACCCATTGTCATTTTTCACACGTGAATTTGAGGTCATATTTTAATATTTTACAAAAAAAAACTTTTTAAAAATTAAGTCCTGTAAAGTATTTGATATATTTTCATATCAGAGGAGTGTAGTGGTGCTAGAAATTATTGGTGATAGAAACATCTCGATTAGCGTCACATCACCTCATTATGTCGTGTATTTGCTCATCAGACTTTGCATAGCGTTAACTTAATGTCACAGTTGTAATGTTTACTTACTCTGTAAATATTTTCACATATGAACCATAACTATTACATACAATAATTGTTTTATTATTATATCTATTTACTATAACAAGTTAAAGTTTGAGTAACAGTTACAATGGCACATTGATCATGATGGTTAACAACTTTTAAGTTGAATCTGGGAACAAAATTATTAGCGAATTTATTTAAAGCTGCAGATAAACGTCCACTGCTGGACATAGACCTTCCCCAATAATGGGGGGATTGGGCCGTCTCACAACACGCTGGCCCAATGCAGGTTGGTGGAGAGCCAGAGCCTCCTTTGTTGATTAGCAGAGTTCATCACGAGAGTGAGGTTGGTTTTGGTCCCGGTTATTGTGTGGGATCCCTTATAGAATAAGTTTTTAGTGTCAATAAATTAATGCCGTTAGTGTTACTTACGCTTAATACAAAATGAAAAACTTAATGGATTTTTTATTCTAGGAGAATGAAAAAGATTTATTGGTCAAAACTACATACATAACAAACAGATGTTATTTAGAAATATCCCCTTAGTATGACACTGAGCTCACATTTTCACGACCTTTTTTTCGGGGAGAAATCTTCTAAAGATTTCCTACTTTTGGGGGAAAGTCAAGGTTATTTGGAGGTCACGGGATCTCTATTCGGTATACCACCGCGGCCTCTCTTACGCTATACTGACATAGCTCGTCCCGGGGTCACTTTTTGCAGACCTAGAGAGAACCTGTACATATTTTTACTTATACAGTGCATTCAATTAAAAACTAGGTTATAATGTCCCTCAAAATAGTTATATGATGCTATTTAGGTATGACGTAAGTCGTTATCTGTCGACACATTTTTGCCTGATACAAAAATAAGTGTAGAATATAAAACTGGGACAGTCTCGTAAATCGAAAACATGGCAACGCATTTAAATATTATTAGCCAACGTTTCTAATGGAAAATAAATATAAAATATTACAGCTTAAACATATTTTTATGCCTTTCTGATTTGAAGTTTAAACATCTGCGAAACCTTTTCTTTGGTCAGGGAAGAAATCTTCGGGAAGATACCCTGCTTTTGGGAAGAAGTCAGGGTTATGTGGGCCTGGATGGCCTGGATGTGGCTAGCTCATGGCTTGTGGATTTTCATCTCGTTAAAAGTCTTTGTTCAACAGTGATGTTTATTGGTGGATGATCATGATTATACTAGCTATTAGTAACTTACACAATTTTTTTGTTGGATTCCTCTTCTGATGGATGTATACTGTAAAAATTACATAATGTAACCCTCGGATAATATGTTTTGCTTTCTTTTTTGCCGTCACAGATCCACGGCGGCCATTTTGTCGTGGACGGACCCGCGCAATCCGGTGGAAACTGGAGCAAGTTTTGAGGGCGCGTGACACTTTGCTTTTGAAGCGCACGTCGAAGAAAGTGCGCCCGCGCATTTACAAGAGATGTACAAAAGGACATGTTACCCCAATTTCGTAAATATTATTGGAATAAAACCGGGTTTTCTTTATAAATGAACTTAACAGATATATGTTAATATAATTAACTACTACCTATATGTTGTATTATACATTTGAATACCCATAAAGGCTTACGCTTTCACTTAGGTTGGCTGGTAGAAAACTCGAAACTGAGTAAGCTCGCCTGTGAAATTTTATTCTTATATAATTATTATTTTTCTTTATTTTACATTAACGTACAAACCGGTAAAATAAAAAAAAATTTGTTAGTTTTTGTAATTGAATTTTTTTTAGCATTCGTCTCTTCTCCGTATTCTAATAGTATTATAACTTAGTCAAATTTACCTAAATTATTTACCTTAAAATTATATTACAAATACGCAAAAGTAGGCAATGGTAGAGTACTTGCTTTAGTCAACCTTTTTAGTTCTGAAGAGAAAGAATTAAAAAAACAATACAAAAAATAATGTACTACAGCATATTAAATTCTTGATAATTTTTTGCATATTTGTTACGTACGTATTACTTATTTGTTCATCCAAAAAACAGCAATTATTTTCAAATAAACACAAATTTTTTTTTAAAGTTTCTGTCTAAGCACTAGAACTAAATGCAGTCTCTACATCGAATATATTAGCGAAGCCTCTAGAATTTGATAATGATGTTTCCTTTTCTAGCCTTTTGGTGCAAAGGAAAATAATTTTTTACATCCTACACTATGTTAGAAAAGCCGCCTTATCCATGATCTGGTAATAGTATGTTTATATGCATAATATATATTACGTCATTGATAATTGAGTAATAATTTTCAATGTTATGAAAACATATATATAAACAGATGCTAAACATATGTGATAACTAATGTAATAGGAAGCCACCTAATGGTAAGTGATACGCTTACACAAAACTGCGTTTGTCGTCTTGAGCCATAAGGCCATGAACTCGTTACCTCAGTAATGTCAATTGCTTATAGCAAGATAGATAGATAAAATATTTATTGCTACCACAGCCTTCAGACTAGAACATAGTAACGTTTGTAAAGTACTGTTTGTTGGCTGCAATAAGAACTGCAGTAGTACCAACATAGACAAAGGCAACGGAGATGTACAACCAGAGTTATGATATCAAAATAATTTTTAAGGTTTTATATTTTTTAAAAATCATAAAATGTGTGTGTCACATCACTAGCCGCGATACCGTAATAGCGATGCTGTCGAGACGATGTAACGTCACGCAAAGAATGGTCAAGTTCGCGCCGCAAAGGAGGTCAGACACATTCTTTTCGATTTTAGATAACTTTTAACCGACTACATAGAAAAAGTATCTAAATTGACACAGACCTCTTTTATGAGTTAGTTATTACACAGCAGCTCAAAAATATATCCTTTACCACAAACTATGTACATATATAAGAATCTATATATTTAAAGAAAAAGTTATTACTTTTGACTAACGTAGGAAAACAGGATTTATTTACAATTAATAAAATCGGTACTTTTTTTTTTTAATCTCTATCTATCGATAATTCTATATTTTTCGGAAAATGTGTTATATAGCAATTAAAGATGGTACAGGACAGGATTAGAATAACAAAAGTATTTTTATTGGAAATGTAAATAATCTGAGCTGGTAGCACTAAAGAATACGTAAAATCCCATTAAAACTAGATTAAATAGGTTAAATTATTTTTTTATCATCATGTCATGTACATTATGGCTCTTTCTGTGGTAAATTTAGCAAATATGCAAATACAAATCATTTGAAAGTGAATAACCAATATTAACAAATTAAGCCTTCGTCATTTATATTTATGTATACCCATTAAAACATGTCCACAAACTATTTACATATAAACGACGAACGGATAGAAAAATCAAGCAAAAACCCATCAGCTATCACAATTACATCATTTCTCCCCGCACAATGTACAGTTATGCGGCTCAGATTCCGCGAAGAGGTACCCAGCTTTCCAACAGCATCTAACAAGAATGATCTAACGTGACAAAGCGAAAAAATTATGCCACCAGCCTTATTGGTATAATGGCGGCCGCGAAAAGACTAACGGAATAAAATACCTAGCCAACGGAGAAAGGCTTTCGATTGTCCCACATTTCACCGCACGCGAGCCCACACTGCGACTGTAAAGCGACGTAACATTAAACATCGCTATTACCTCAGTAATCAGCTTTATTACAAGGGGGGAAGTAATGTAATCCAACGGCGGTCGCTTCGAGACGCAACTCACCGAAGAACTGCACGCAATAACATAACACCAGCAGTCTCAGTCTATCGTGAACATTTCGTACAAACCTCTCGCTAACTCGACATTGAAAAAGAAAGCACTGGTTTTTTTTTTACCTACCTAACTGCATTTTACCCGAGAGTATGTCGAAGAAAGCTGAGACGTATGTAATATTAGAAACGTCGGTTCGAGCGCCGGTTGCATCGCGTCGGAGACCGTTGCATAAGAAAATTGCATTTCCCCGGCGTTCGGCTCGTGTTCGCATTATTTCAATTTCACCGCTGATTAATTGTCGCATCGGTAAAATGTGTTAATTGAATCTATGTACAACGGTTAAATCATTGCCGCTTTCAGTATTTCTAGATCAAGAAAATCATGGAAATTATCATAAATAGTTACACAGCAGCCGTTGGTGTAAAACTATTATTCCTAAGCTCCTAAAAATTAAGATATAACTAAAATTTGATTTCTTTAATATTACACTATTCACATTTATTATTATAAATTTTATACTTTGGAAAATTTCCTATTGAATGAAAAATTTGCATTTATTATTGGTAGGGTTTTTGTTGCTGCAGTCGCTATAAAGCCTGAGACGAACGTCAAATGAGATATACTCTGATTTGCTGTAGCACAGAGAGTGTACTGAGAAGTACTCTTTATCCTCCTTGTTATGTGTTTAGCCAATTTAGAGGGATACCAATTAATTCCTTAGGAAGTTCCAGGGCTTCTAAAGGATTTGACTACCTACAGAGTTTTAGTAGTAGTTTAACTCAAAATTCCCTTCCGAAGCAAGATATTATTTAACCAGCTCCACCTCTCGATTCTGAAAAAGAAGGTAGTGAAAAAACAGCTATGTTCCGGTTTTCTCTATACAGTAAAATTAAAAGATCTTAAATAACGCTTTTTAGTCAACTGTGGTATTCACTATAAGGTATCCTCCTCGTCCCGTAGCTTGAGTAAAAATATAAATATTATAGTTATTCTAAGCTTATTGTGTAAACATTGTAAGACGTTTTCCAATATTACGTTTATTTACTTTACATTTTAGAAAGTTACAGCGGGTAATGACCACTAAATTTTTTTTTATCTAATGTTCAAATGTGTTGATGAGACGAGTCAGTTTTCAGCGTACTTTTCATATTATTTTTAAAGTGTTCAGTAATTGCATAATTTGCATAGTTTGTGCAGTGCGCCCGCGGCGGCCACTTTCACCGGCTAACGGGATATGCATCTGGGACATCCGGCGGGCCTCTCTCGTTACAATTCTATACAGCAATACGTTTCTACTTTTCAAATATAGATGTCGCCAGTTACACGAAACGACCTTTAAAAGACTAGAAAGTATTTACGGGAAAAGGACTGATGCTGCTCAACAAAAAGTATTTATGTACGGAGGTTGTTAAATAAATATATAAATTTTATCACAAGGTTTAACGAGAATATCTCTAGGTGTAAAAATCAGCTTTTTGTAATATTTATTTAAATAATATAGATATAAAATAAATAATAACCTTAGTAAATCTTCATAGAAACTTACGGTATGAATTTGAATAGGAAACAGGATTAAGAATAGATACTTAGTTTAAACGTTTTAATAAGATATAAATCAATTAGAAATAAGTTTATAAAATATATTGTCAAAAGATATGTACTATAGTAAATAATAGAATTAAGAACAAATGAATATGTCTATACATATATGTGTATGGACAATAGTGTTGTGATAATATATAAAAAGATAGCATTAGTATATAATTATATAAATTATACAATAAAAGTCATGAATAATAGTATCAGAGAAAAGCAGAAAATTTAGTAAATGCAAATATATTTTAAAATACCTATATGTCATAACAGCAAAATAAAACCTAAACAAAATTACATATTAAAATGTAAATACAACATTCATCGGAGTCTATAACATAATATATGATTGAACTTTTAACTATCAGCGGTACTTTACTAGTTACATTATATTTAAGTATAACTGTATCATTACGCTAAAATATAGTATTTATATAGTTTACTCTATAAAACTTAACTATTCACTTAAAGTGAAATAGTTACTAAGTGTAATATACTATAAGCTGTAGTGTTTTCATGAATAAATAAATAAAAAAATTAAATGAAAATATATTTATTTGTCACCACGAACTAAAGAAATTTACAAATAAAGAGTTTGGTGCTATCTATTCATATTTTACAATATGTGAATGGATCACTGGTGCCTGTGATAAGTAACAAACCCGTGTTACAGGTCACCAGATTTCTGACTCAAGTGCAAATAATTGCAAAATAATAAAAAGAAAATTCTCATTTTTTTTATTATTAATCATTTAACAAATTATTCATTAAATGTACTTGGTGCCAGTAAACTTTGTATGTTTACGATGGCACTACACAGTTCTCAGTTAAATTGATTTCATTATACCTTAAGTTTTTGTCATATATCTCCCTATTAATAACTAAACATAATTTGTTATTTTATGATAGTTTAGACTAGTGAAGAATGTTATTTGTTCACTGGTATGAAATTTATCCTTCAGCAAATGTGCTCCAGAAACGATTTAAACCGCTTTCGTTATTTCAGAGTTGGTTCGTAAATTTCGTGAATGATTTGTTTTGTTTGTAAGAGAGCAGCGAAAAGAAAGCATTTCCCCGCAGTGTGCCGCCGTCGGTTCATGGCCGACATAATGGTAATGCCGACATAACAGCCCATGCCGCACAAGTGGGCCACACGAGCGGTGAAAGTCCGGCGAAAGGTGATCGCAAGCGGGTCAGTTACTGACGTTACGTGTGGTGCGCTGTGACACTTTCTTTAATTGAGATGTGTGGACGCCATTTTGTCGTCTGTCCCCAGTCACCAATTTAATGTGGCGGTGGTTTGAACAGGAAGATAGATAGACTCACAGAAAATCAGCATGAAGTGGGGGCCTCCTGGAGGCCACCGTGTTTCGACTGGTGAATGAGAGTCCCGGCGCCCTTATCCCTCTACCTTCTTCTTTCTCCTGCCATGGTCCCACTTTATGTAGGGTCGGTACAACATGTTCTTCCTCTTCCAGTCTCGCCTATCAGCCGTCATCTCATCGGTTACCCCTTTCTTACTCATGTCATCCTTCACACAATC
>DWLS01005250.1:0-12911 GCA_018246255.1 Pachliopta kotzebuea | reverse complement strand
TCGATATCAGCGTAATTTTTATTTATTTATTTATATATATATATATGCATATATTAACAGACACATTAATTTTCTTTATACATATAAAATAATCGTTTTCTTTAACAAAACAGTTATTCATTTTTGTTGTCATTTGTTCGGCAATACAGATTGTGAAAAGAAAAAGAACTTATAAATCTGTGGCCTCTTTATACCGATTTACCTTTGAAAGCTAATATTTCTTTAGTTAGGTAATAGGTCTCCGAAGTACCGTAAAATTAACTATATTCATTCAGAAACTTTACAAAACTTTAACGCTTGCCCCGAGTGCTCCGAGCGCAGTAATTGCCTTGTCAATCGAGTAAGGACGTTGTCGCGGATAAAGTTTCCTTTAACTGTAAACTCTACTGCAATAAAAACAAGTATTATTCTATCGTAACTAGAATCTCTAAAAGGACGGTATAATATAGAGAGTAAGAAACTTTAATTCATTAAGAACTTAGCAGAGGTCCTTCGATATCATGAGACTATCGGAAGCGCCTAGAATTATAAAGAAATTTGTGAATGAATACATCTCAATGAAACGAAACATACATAACGAAATAAATTTTGTCCTCTTTAGCAATTCGGATACATAACAAACGATATTTGATATTCATTCATATTTGTAATAGTAGAAATCTGCAGCTAATCTAGATCCCAGTTTGTGTTACACATATGGCCACAAAACCACCGTCCAGTCAACAGGTAAGCTGTTAAATTCCGAGAAAATACCTCTAATTTTATTAGTGGGTAAACAGTTAACATGCCATGGGCCAATTGTTGCTGACTAAATTTTATTTTGCATGTCGCCACTAAATAATCTCAAACAAACACTTTCGTTCACGTTTTAGCAACATTAGATTTCTTTGATACAGACGTCAATGGCCTACTTTATTTCACCTGTTACTTTTTATGACATAGTATTTTTCTCGCTTAGTAAAAAAATCTAAATCAGTTTTTTGTTCCTAACGTACTCTCGACTTGGCGTGTCTTAAATATTGTTTTTAACAATAAATATTTGTCTATCAAAGGAGAAGCATTTATTTTTAGAGATAGCGTTTACGACGTGGCCTCAACTTGCGTTTTACGTTTAAGTTACGACGCCATGTTTTCACAGTTTTGTAACGAAAAGTCCAATAAATTTAAAAATAAAACATACACAGGATATCGGATAATGTAATTTCAGAAGGTTTTTAGCCTATAGTTTTTGTTTCTTTAAACAAGATTAAAAAATATTTTATTAAAATGTATGATATGACCAAAATTACGATGTGGACGTTAAGCTATAAATAATTTGATCTACAATTTTAATTAGCAATGTTCGCTTTCTTTTTTATGCATTTTTAATGTAAAGAGGCACACATCCATCCATCTTAAACAAACATTGAAGACGTTGGCGGCATCACATACATATGTGTAGTGCAATTAAAACTGGCCTCCTATGTCTTTCCTTAGAAAGCAATTTGAACATGAAAGCGGACCCTCTCATGTAGATGGTTTACGGCATAGTAAGAATTCTTCTATCTTTTGAAATTGCTAAGGGTTTTACTCTGTGAAACTTCTTACAATATTATGCAATCTTATTGACGTACTAATAATACGTATGTATATACGCATGCATATATAAGGATATGCTATGCTATATGCAGTTTCACATATGCGCTCATCGCATTAATTAAGTAATTTCTTATATATATTAAAAAGGTTTATACTTTTATATTTTTGTGAATAGAATAAATACATTTTAAATGAATTTATTTCGTTATTATGTATTGTTTGTTATCATATATAACAAATTTCATGTGATTATATAACAATAATGTCACTGGGCTGAGTGACTCTTGATATTATTAGATGTGTTATATAAATGCAGATATTGTTTTAGCGAAAGCTTAAATTTTTTTTACAAAAAAAGCACTTAACGTTGCTACTTACTAATTAAACCACAAATGGTTAGATATTTTATATTATCTCTCATTGTATAACACGAAACTGGGCACTGGATTTTTTCTTGAATCGCAGTGAGTTCATAACGAGGGCGCTTGTCTCCACAAGAACTACTGAATAAACGGCGCAGAGAACCGCGTCCGCTCCAGTTAATGAGGAAGTGCTCTAGAAAAACTACACTACAATTATTATTACAAAACGTCACAGTTTCAAGCGACGGTGTACAATATGAATGCACTCGCGGCCAAAGATTAATCTTCTCATTACGAAATCTCGGTTAAGCCTTCTAACAACGTATGCAACCACATAGGTAAGCGACTATCCACCGACCCGAAAAGCCTTAGCTTGACGAAATTAACAATTCGTTTCAATTATACATTTTAAACACTCGTGATGATCGTTACTGATGGATTATTTTACGAACGGTTATTTTGTGCAATCCTACATCATTTTTCAACATTCCACAGATATAAAAACATTAATCTGTAATATTTATTGGTAAGAACAAAATCATAGTTAAAGATATCCCATTCTTGCGAGATCTAAGCATCAATGCTGTAACAGTAGCTGAGTAACTTCTGCTGTTACAGATCATTACAAAATCGCGACGTAATGTCTCACTTATAGTAATTATTAACATATAGAACTATAATACATTGTAGTTATCAATGTATTATAATATATTAAAAAATCCGACGTCTATAACAAATCATTTCGCACAAACGCACAGTGCGCAGTTGCTTGTCTGCAGCTACTTTAAACACTTTATCACTACTTGTGCTTTATCGACCCACTTCACAACTTATTCTTGTCACGTAAAACATATAAGTAAAACGTACTTAAACTTGCTTGCCAGTATAGTGTCGTTTAAAATATGAATCATTAAGCTAAGCTATAGTTAACTAAGATTGCACACATGAGAATAAATACCAGATTATAAAATTTTCACTTGTGCATTACATTCCTATATATAGATACATACATAGTTAAAAACTAAACTATCTTCGTGGTAGAGTAGGTAAGCGAAACGCTTTGTATCACAGAGACTCCTAACTGCAGCAGCTACTATATTGCACCGCTGTGAGCTTTTTACATATGAGAGCTAGAATATTTCGGGATATCGTGCTTTACAATACATAGCCCCCTTATCACTTCACACCATGTGAAAGTGAGGTATATAACCCATTGTAAATAAAAAAGTGCAGTGTTCACGGTAAAGCGATAACGTGTGTTACGTTACGTTGAAACGCTTTGTCATCAAATAAATAGAAGAGTAATGTAGGACTATTGCGAAATGCTACGTAAGGTTTCTTAATGAAGCAGCGCGCTCCCGATGAGCCGATAAACTATATTAATTACGGCTTCAGCAAAGGAGGCGGCTGTTAAATTAAATGAACGAGTCGACTAGAGAGGTTTAATGTTTTAAGACCTGCTACCTACTAAATGCATCGTATTTGTTTTACAATATTATAATATTAATATGGTGAATTTTCTTTGTCTTACCTTGAGGAAATTCATATCTATACTCTCTACTTACAAAAAGTTTTTAATTATTCCTCTTATACAGTATTAACAAAGGTACAAGAATAAACTTGCGACTTTCGTCTTTTTAAGCTGCCGATTAAAAATCTTACTTCCTTCAAGGCACAGTTGTTCAATTCTGGGGTAACATGTTGAGGAGTTTAGTTATTAGTAAGGTTTATGCGAACCTCTCTAGCTTATATCCTCATATTGAAAATTTACCGCTATAACTGTTGCGTTATTTCATCTCTCAATGTATGATACTCAAAGTAAACTGGGTGAGTATACGTTGAGTGGTATTATTATCCTTTTCTTAAAAAACTGTAAAGAAGATACTTAAGAAACACATTTTAAAGAGTAATTAAAAATAAGTATATAAAGTTAAACATTCTTGAAATCTCTTCAGTGGGGCGATTTGAAAAAAATAATGATCAAATTTGTACCACTTCTTAAACGTTAAGTGTAGAAGCGTGATCATTAATAGTAACAAAAAAAGGTACCTTTCTAATTTAGACCCTCTCCGTGATCCTCTGTTAAGTGAGTGTATACTCAAATATCAAATTATAATTTTTATCAAAACCCACCTTAACGGTGAAATGACGTTCATGAATAAAAAAAAACAGGGTTTATACCTTTTGCTCTTTTGTAATATTTTCTTACCAATTTTTTTGGAAATTTGTTTTGGTTACTCTTGTGATAGTTCCGTCAGAGCTTTTAAAATTAATAAAATGTTTTTCTATAAATTACAATACAAATTACATGAATTATTTAACCTTCCTTCATTGATTACGACTCCTAAACACAAGGTCTAATGCATCAAGACGGTGCCTAGGCAATATCCCCGCAAACAATATTAATCACTACAGAATTTTTTAAAGCTGACTCATCAAACATGGTAATATGCTTATACAAAAACCCTTTTTCTTATGATAATGCATTAAAGGAAACTAAATATGTACAATATTACATGATATTTAAATAGAATATAATCATATAATAGAAAGATTAAGTTATAACTGCCGAAAATATTTATAGCATCTGTGTATTAACATGTCGTAGTTTCAATGAGGAATTTAACTTAAATATTTAAAAGCGATATTTTTCTTTCTTTTTAATAACTATTTATATCTTCAGTGTGATTAGACACTTTAGTACCATCAATATGAAGATTTATAATAAATCGAGAGAGGTTTAAAAATAACGTACAAGTTATTCATACCGTTATACCTTACGGTCAGTGGGCCACTTTTTACCATTTATTGAGCACAAACCCAATAGAAATTCATTGTTAAAAGCATTTCATGGAAAGGATGCATGGAATACATAATATTTTATAAAAACGCTACTAAACTACTTATTGTGTATACCAAGAAAATAACACGCATCAATTTAATTTATTTTATTTATATATAATGAGAAAGGACTTCGGGAGAACTATAATAAATATGTAAACTACCGACATGGAAAAGCTTCGTTGAATTGAAACTTAACATACATACGTTTTCATACGATCAATTCATAATTACTATAAAGAAAGTTGTAGAAATTCGCATCAAGTTGTAAGTTTTCACAAATAAATACTACTCTTATTGTAATAAGTGTTTGATTCTTCTTATTAAATGTAAACTAAAATAAAACCAAAAATTACAAACATCGCAAAAAGAAAAAAAAACCTGATAATAATTCTCGAATCAACCGAAAATATTTGATCGTCTTCATACACATTTCATCGAATAATCTTTTAATAAGAAAGAAAAATAAAAAACAATCTTCAAGTCACCTGAACATGATGAATATACTAAATATATAAGATAACGGCCATCTACTTATCTATCTGCGCGACTATCGATCTGGGGATGCATCGATTAATCAGAACATAAAATTCACGTGAACAACTACCTTTATCCTAAAATATTTTAAAATCATTAGCGATGGAAATGTTCTTAACTATCCCCCTTAGAGATTTCTATACATTATGTAAGGTTACTATAAAAAACTCCCATGAACGTAACATAAGAAAAAGGTCTCTAACTATAAAAACAACGATATATAGATAGAAATGTAAAGAACAGCGAAGAAGCACTGCGTAGCCAGTAATAAAACGAGAACGTCCTCAGAATAACGGAACCTATTAGCGAGCAAGTGAAAATTCCTTATGTATTCAACTCGACAGATGTATCGGCATAAACATAAAAGCCTACAACGAAGCAATTCTGAAGGGAAGGCGGCAAAAAGATGGTATAGAACGCAGCAATACGTTTTTATTACGACTATTGTTTTACGAATATACATAAATATTGCAAAGATCTATCAGAACTATGCCAGAGTGGGTAATATTTTCATCTTACTGTTCCAATACAAATAAATTCTTTTTATTTCTTCGGCAATAAAAGACTATGAGGGCAATAGCAAAACGAGTTCATCTTAATCAATGTAAATCAAGAAACGATGTCCCTAAACCGTTATGTACTATCAGACTTTAGTTGTCCTTAAATAAGTTTCATTCCTACCGTAGCCCACTCAATAATAATTAAACTAACAATTACTTATAATATGCATAGCCGTACTTATTGAATAAATGATATACATTATATATTTAAACAATACGTAAGTACATATTGAGTTCAAAACGGTTCCAGTAAATATTCGATGCTCGTACCTGGCCCGTCATTTATTATTCAGCTTCGGTTCGGAGAAGGCATTCCTAAACAAGTGTTGGCATGTTTGAATATATCACATTAAAGATAACTAGAATGTTGCCGCTACAAAGGACATCATGACTTACAACAATAAAACAAATATATTCGTGTTAACTTCAAGTAAATATAATTTTCAATACTAACCACAAGACTCAGTCTTACAAAAGAGACGGAAAACCATACCAGCGTTTTTCATTATTCTTAATTTGTTTAAAAAATAGTTTTAAAAAAGTAATTTGTGGAAAAATAATGCTTCATTACACTATTCTGATAATATCACATTATTTCCTATATTTAAACACTTACCCAGTAATCAATCAAAATATATCAAGTTGTTCAGAAATTTCCCGTAACAACAGCGAGATAACGGGATCACACTTGTGTATAAAGATTTGGGTGTTAAGAAGAAACTGATAAAAATACTTTTTAGATGACAGAGATAACGTATCACGACCTTGTATTGTTTGTATCATGGCATGTTTTGGTACTTGTTCTCATCACTCAAGTAATCAGCAAAAGCTATCGTTTTCGATATAGTTGAGTACCACGACAAAGATTTCTAAAAAAATAATATATCTAACTTAGTCATTTAGCTTTAATTTTTTAAGTTTTGTGCAATTTTTCGCGTAGACTTTTATAAAAAACAAATCGAGCGATGTGTTCCATTGTTATGTATAACTAATACTACGTTCACATTTAAAACATTACGTTAATATAACAGTATTAGAATTATACTATGATAATATGAATAATGATAACTATGGCAGTGAATCACTTTAAGTAAAATTTGAAGTTGCTATTTATATCTGTAATTACAGTATTATAATTTTAAAACTAACAGCTTCGGTATCTTTCGATATTACACAGCGTCAAGTTACGATTGTGAAACATGACGTTTACAAAACGACGCCAATGAATAATGAATCCTATCATTGTAGTCGATAGATTGTAGTAATGTGTGGGAGGTGAGAGCTCCGGGCGACCTCGTGCGCGCTTAACCGACAAGTGCAGCCACTTTCTATTGTGAAAAGCAAATCTGCCCATCGGCCACTTGTGCAGCTAGTGAACTGGCAATTACCTTATCTGATACACATCATCACGTGGTAAAGGAAAATCGATCTGAAAGATTTGTAACACAACAGCTGTGACATTATTTTTTAAAACAAAAACTATGTTTTCCCTTGATGATACGTTTTTATATAACTACCAATTATTTTTGCGTCTTTTAAAAATAAGTTACATTAATGAATTTGTTATTTATTTAATGTTTTTATCGCACTAGATATTTTTGTTTGCATTGCATTGAGAATCAACAAAATTTTATTACAGCACCCTTATTAAGATTATAGAAAAAATCCCTAAAATATTTTGATATTAATAGACGATGTTTACTATGGAGATATCCCACTTACTTCTAAAGACTTAAAGTTATTTATTTAACTGCGTGCAACTCAACTCAATGACTACCTCTAAATCATAAAGATAAAAATTGCCGCAATATTTAACTACATCGCAGGTTACAAAGGTGATAAGAGTTTGATATCAGTCTTCCTAATGCGGGCAAAATTAACATGTACTAGTAAATTTGCACGGGTATAAAATAAAAACATTAGGAAAAGGAAGTTGACATTTGTAAAAAAATACTAAAATAACGAAAAAGTAAATAAAATATATATTATTTATACTTACAACAATACCTTAAATCAATAACAATAATAAGGACACTGCGGTCAAATCTTTTTATTTTTTATATATATATATATTTATATGAAATCATGTATCAATTTATAATAATTATAATAAAACTTTGTTATCAGATTCAATGAATTTATAAAAACAAAGCAAACAGATGTATAAATATTTCTCGCAGACCAATATAGATATTGCATTATTATTAAAACCACAACAAATGTGTACGCTGCGAAAATAATCCGATTTCATTGAATTTGAATAGCGGCGATTTTGTTGGTTTATACCATCGTGAACACTGTTATTATACTTTAAAACTGTCCATAAATTGTCAACCCTTTTTTTTGCTATAATTTACATAAATTGTGTATTTTTATACTCAATAATTTAAGTCCATTGCCAAAATTAAACTGCACTTAACACTTCACCTCGTCATAACACAATATGTTAAGTCTAATTACTTAAGTAATTTCATTCAATTTGAAACACAGTATTTTAAATTTACTATACTCTACCTTATATATTGGATAGCAATAAAGTTAATATTCGAATGAATTTCAAAATGTATCAAATCAATATTTCAATCCAAAGTTTTCGTTGTATTAAGTAAAAAAAGGTTGTAGTTAGCAACTACTTGATACAAAAAGGCAAGTCTCTGAAGTATTTGCAACGGGCAGTAGTACAAGTGGCTGACTGCCGGTATTTTAGCAGAAACAAGTCTTCACGATTCAGATAAAACCAATACTATGTTTAAATCATTTCTATCAATGATCGCTTATTATTTTTTTTTGTAATACCAATGCCAGGTATAAGTGAAGATTGTTAGGTGGTCGTATAATTTTGAAGGTTGAAAGTTAGACGACTGCTTTGTTAGCCTTCAATATGCATGCCTATCCGTATGCATAATCTATAAATTGCTTTCACAATTAAATGATTATTATCTGTACAACTAACATGTAGATTGCTATTTTTTATACTATAATTAATGTATAAATCATTTGAAGATATGTGTATGCTTTGAGTAGGTATTGATGTATTTGTATTCAAATTGTGATTCTAAGCAGAAAATATGTGATTTGCCCGAAAATTATCATAAAAGATAAAAGTGTACGCATCGAGAAAACTGATGACGGGGTATATTTGGCTATAATATTAAGAGTATCAATAGATCCTAAGCAATTCCAGTACAGGCCAATGGATAAGCAATCCCTACTATTGTTCAAAAATAACAGTTTTGTTTCTGGCGGAAATATAAAAGTGCATACTTAAAAATTCGCCGTGAATTATATTTTCTTTCACTTCCTACGAGGCAAAATATATTATATATAAGGAAAATATTATGTGCCAGTGGCATAACACGTAATGGTGTTTTTTATTTATCAATAAATTTTCGAACAAAGTGAATCATGCTTCAGGTACCGATTAACTTTCACTCGATCATTACTCTAATGAGATCCAAAAGCGGAAACAATCTGCAGTACGTTTATATAAATTATTAAGAACCGGTTGCGACACCGGTTATATCTACTAAGTAATAATAAAGGAAAATGGGCTATAGTTAACATTAAATCTTTTCAGGAATATATCTACAAAGACCGTCGACCAGGAAATTTGTATGTCTAAAAAAAGTTAATATATCCGCGTTTTATAAAAAAAATATTACTAAAAAATTGGTTTTATATTCAGTATGTCTTACTGCATTCAAATAAGAATAAGAAAAAAATTCAAAGAGAATAAGAAAAAACGTATATGAGATTTATATGAACACTGAAAATAATTCAATCTTATTTTTACCAGTAATTTAATTTTAAGACTCGAGAGCAGTGATTCCTGAAGTGGTCTATATCGACCCCTAGAGGTCTATGACTCTCTATATCACTCCCTAGGGGTCTATACTCGTTTTATTCATGAGAACATTCATGCAATTTAGATAAGCGCAAGTTTTCTTTGATGCGGTGGAAAAATTTAATTAGCAATTTTAAGTGCTGCTTTCCTACATAGAAGTAAAGAAGCGGCGTCCTGTAAAAAATTTCATTTGGTGACAAAGGAATAAACGTAAGAGTTAATCTAATCTTCGTAAATAGTAAACAGAAGCTCTAGAAGCTCTAGATTGTTTTTTCCTTTAATCAAATATTTTATTTCTTTTAAATGCATATTTTTCTATGACATTCAATGAATAAATCCTAACATTAATTACTCGTTTTACTAGTCAAGAAATTCGACAACATTGAAAGTTCACAAGAACAAAACTTTTTATTTAAGGTTATGATCCTTCTTCAGAATTTATACAAGAGTTTTATATGCGTGCGGATACCCATACAATAATAGTAATATATAAGAGCTTTCAATGCAGAACATGCCCAGTTGGCTCATATAGGGATCAAGGGGTCAGTTATAATTGAGTGTACAATATGAGCGCGCCTACCGTCTTTTGCAGTGGAGTACTTAATAAACGAGCTGTAAGCCGCGGCTTTCCTCTTTTAGCGTTACATTGATTCATTCAATTAACAACTGATATAAAAATTTAAATATTTATATTACATTGATCATTTAGTTTATTTTATTTTTGCAGTTTATTTTCGCTCTAATACAATTCGAATGTTTTTTGGAACAAAGTAATACTTCATTAAAAACTGTATACTCATAATTTGTCTCTTTTTGCTGTCCCTTTTTCGTTTCATAAAATTTGCAAAACACAGCGGTGCCAACGAAGTTTCACTGTAATAAAACATATAATATTTTACTAAGCAACAGTACCTCGTAATATTAAAGACCGAGTGTGAGAAATTACAGTGAAAAAGTAAAAGTACCGGCAAAGTTTATTACACGTATGTACATTTATAAATCGTCTTGTGACATTTGACGACGAAAAGAAGGTTGGAATAACACGTATTAATTATTTTTTAACCATCGCTGATCCTATCTAAAACCTGTCTGCTTTAAACGGAAAAATATAAGTTTATTTTCAATAAATCCTTAACAGTGTAATCAACATAATATTTTTTAAACCGATAACTCTTCAATATAACTAAAGTGTGCAGCAAATTTGCATTAGTAATAAAACAACAGAATTCAACAGCCAATGCAAATGCTTATGTAAAAGCCTAATAATTGATATTTTAAAAGTTGTAACTGTTTTGTTTAGTGCATAAGATATAGCTAACATTAAAGTAGTTAAATAATAAACGTCCGTACGCGGTGCGCCTTACCGTTTTATCTCTAGTAATAAACAATGTACATTAGTTATGCGAGGCCTAAGCAACCGACGGTCGCAAATCGACGTCAAGGAATGTGTCTCTAGTAAACAACAACCTTTGGCTGTGTCCAGAAACTTTAAATAACAATACAAAGTCACAAATAAATATGACAACCAGTTCTGCACGTTTTGTTTCTTTTTTTCTAACCACCACGTTTTGCTTAAGATCAATTCTCATTATAGATCGCTGCTTAAAAAACGAGATCCGTCTATCACAGCAAGGTTTTTAAGAAGAACGTTTTAAATTTTATAATTCAATAACCAATCTAAAGTCGTTTATAATAAAAATACCAAACAATCGATAAACATACATACACATTAATAATTTCAATTAAATTATAAGTTACATTCTTCCTGCCTTTAGACTTGACTGCCTTGAATGAAACGCTCACAAGTTATCATGGGCTGTCAAAATGATAAACAATCGGTGTTATAACATGCAATCTAACAGTAGCCATGCAGTTAAGCTTTTAACTATAATTTAAAGAAAATGAATATTGAGTAAATAACAAAATGTTAAACCACAATTATTAATTATGTAACACTTGTATGAATTAAACTGTGTGACAAAACACCTATGCAACTATTACAGCAGCTTGAAAAGCAAACTCATACCCAATATTAAAAATTGAGATGTTTTAAATTTCACCTCTGCTGTTACATATTATGATATCGATGCATCTTACCTGCTGTTATTTGATTTACGGTTTACAACGAAGTCGTTCATTAGGAATGCCAAATATCTACCAACCACAGGCAGATATATTTCATTAACAGTACACGGATCTTTCATATGCGCGCACAAAACCCGACGGATGGAGTATTATAATGAACAACGCGATCACGAATAAATTACACCGCGAATTGTACACCTGAGCTCACAACACACTGCTGACTGTGGAAACGAGCGTCCGATTGCAATTCGTATTATTACCTACTGCTTAGTTAACATATACATTACTATTTTTTTAAAATGGTTATCTCATACTGAAACAATGTTTTAGTTTACATAACTGCATGACTTAATTACGTTTATCGCATTGTAATTTATAATTTCGCAAGACGTGTTTCACTGCAAGCTATTTTCGTCGTAAACTCAATTAATATATTTCAAAATTAAACGTAATAAATTTTTTATTACATTGTGATAGCCATAGTATACAATAAACGCAAAATTTGTTAGGAATGTCTACCCGAAATTAATGTTCAATTATATTTTGGGGTCACTACTCAAACCATCCTTTTTTTTAACTCGACAAGGTAACGAGTCGAGCAAGGCGTTCACACGATGGTAAGTAATTGCCTGCCCATAATAACGTAGCGTTGTTTAAGATGGTATACACACCCCTGTATTACGCCCGTCGTCTTGAGACATAAGTTGTTAGGTGTCGTTACTCCAGTAATTTCACTAGCATCCAGCACCCTTTACACCAGAACACAGTAACATTTGCACATTACTATTTGGCGGTAGAAATTTGATCTGCGGTGGTACCTACTTAGAAGGTCTCGGGTAACGAAGATCTACCATCAGTTTTTTTTTTTTCGATTGATGTCGATGCTTTCGGCCACTATTATGACCGCGAAAGCTTCACCGGACCCTGAGCTCGCGGATCCGGACTCCGAGAGCTGAAAAGTATAATACATATAAATTATATAATACAAGGGAGAGGAGAGAAACGAGGGAAGAGGATTTGGGGAAGGAGAAAAAAGGGGGAGATGATAAAATAGATACTTATATATATAAACTGTACCTTAACCTAATTCCGTACTTGGAGTAC
>DWLS01005249.1:0-12911 GCA_018246255.1 Pachliopta kotzebuea | reverse complement strand
GACCGACTGACTAACAACTTGAAGACCTGCGAGCGGCGGAGCTGACGGCGAGTGAGGTAAGTACACGCACGCACACGCAATATCGGTAAACCTTGTGCCGCGGGCTCCCGAACCCGTACTTGTTCGGCACAGCTGCAGTAGGAGCTGCGTATCTATTTGGACGACCTCTGACAACATACACACTTGGCAAGCATATTGGATAAATAACCTTGACTGTCCCCTATTGAGTAAAGACATCAAATCCCAGTAACGGGAACAATAAGTTGTTAATGTATATATGTATAATATTAACTACATACGCGAAAAAAAAAGATTGATTCACTTTTCATTTCCTCTTTAACTTTACTTAAACTCACGGATTATTCTAAGGTTTAATATTTTCCTTTGCCCAAAGTTATTTTCTTAGTTCCTGTTATACGAGTTATCCCGCACAGGAAATCTAAAACAATAATTCAAGCTTTAAAATGATTTAAACAAGCTATTTATATTTCAAAAACAGCTACCGAATGGACCGTTGCAGTTTCCGCTGTAGTGGCCACCAGTCATCCCGAAGATGTACAACGCTAACAAGTTTTAGTATGAAAACACTAAATATAATATAAAAGACGTAATAAAAAAATCATTATTCAAATACATTTTTAACTTGAAAAGTTTACTCGGATCCGTAATGAGTTTTTAGATTAAAGAATTTACATAAAACGTCTTGATTGGAAACCTAAATAAAGAACAATAGCACCATACAACACAATACAAAAAGTATATTTTTTTTAACAGAAACTTTTCTGTTTACTAAATCTGGTTTTTAATCCTAAAGCTGAACAGACTGCAAAAGCTAAGTTAATCAGTTAAATAAACAAACAGCTGACTTACAGACCACTAAAAGTGTTTGGTATTAACCTCCCCTCCACATTACCAACTTGGCAGCGGACCAAGAACAGCTACAAATTTACGACAGCTCTACTTAACAATCACGGCTTTGGCAACGCTGCAAACAATTGAATTTAAATTTTAATTAAACGCTGACGTAAGGTGTCACTTGGCAGAAATGACGGGCAACTGATATAATTTCCTTTGACATAAATAAAACTGAAATTTCTATACGTAATAGAGAAACGGGGAGAAATTGATGATGACAGTTCATTCGAATATCGTAAAACAGATAATAAATCACTAAGTCACAAAGTATAAATACACTGGTGGTAGATCTACATTACCGAAGACCGTCTAGATAAGTACCATTGCAGCTCCTATTGCAGCCGATAAACAGTATTGTGTTTTGGTTTGAAGAGTGCTGTATGCTAGTAAAATTACTGGGGTAAACGAAACTTAACATCGTACATCTCAAAGCCATGTACGCAATGTGGTGCTATGTATACAATCTTAATCAGCACCACGTTATGAGAAGGTATATCACTTACAGTCAGGTGAACGCCTTGCTCGTCTTATCGCTTCACCGCATGGGAAAAATAACTGTAATTCACGAATCTATCTTACGGTAAGTGGTATAAAGACGGCACCTGGTGAAGGTCCAGCGCTTTTCTGATGATAACAGATTTAATAATTATTTCCATTCTGTTTATCATAACGACATAACAACGATCTTTCTTCCAAATGATTCTGACAAACCAACAATGATTTAAAAAAGTTCACATAGTTATACATACACAAAGATGGTTTGATTCTTAAAGGAAAAAAGACACCACTACTAAATACAATGCTCTAAAGATTTTTTTAAATATTTATATTCAAAGTATGCAACTAAAATGTAGGAAACGTTCTATTGAGCGATTTCAAATATGATTATACAAATGTGTAAGAGAAATTTATTTAAATAAAACGTTTTCTTCGTATGTAAAGTAAATGTGATGATCATTTCTGAAGATAACAAGTTTTACTTACTTAATTTAAAATCATTTACATAGCAAATCGTTCGTTACATAGCTCAGAGCTTTCAATTTAAATACATTACCTACAAACTCAGCGGAAGGGAATAGTTGCAGCGCAGCTTCATTCAAAACGGGGTTTCGCAGAGCGCTTTCCTCCACCAGTCGCAGTTACTTGATAATGTAAATTGAATTGATTATTAATATTCAAAAAACAAAGATTGTTATAGAAAAACAATAAGTTCTTATTTATTAATAATATATATATGAATCCCCGATAATAATACCAATATTAAGTCCCGTCATTTTTAGGGAAGACCTATGTCTAGTAGTGGACATCTATCGGCTGATGATGATGGTGATTATACCTCAAATCTATTTTTATCTAAATTAAAAGCTAACATTTTAACTTGCTCTTGACTTGAATGTTTCATTTCTGTACAAAAATGTTATTTTTTAATACAACAAAGAATCCTATTTTAGAGAGCTATATTTTATGTTTCTGATGAGAAGTTCACCTGTCTGAATAAGTAAATTTACTACACCTTATCATGCTTGTATATGATACATTAGATGTTAACCCCCATGACCTTAGTTTCACAAGCCACAGCGTCCTTCATAAGATAGTTATATTTTCAAGTAGTTTGGCAACTAAGAGGAATTGCAGAGGTAACCACATATAAGATATTCGATAATAGAAAACTACCACCAGAGTTTTATATGACATACACTATAATTTTTGATGACTCAACCGTGAGACAAATAAAACCTTCGTGATGGTAAACGATACAGGTTTATGGCAAATACCTTAGATCTACCATCAATAAATTGAATAGACTATATCAGTTCTCTAAGGAGCAGTTAATTTAATATTATACAATAATTGTGCACCGAATTCTCTACTTGATTTTGCCATATTCTTAATTGTGATGAAATGATTATACCTAAAAACCACATTTGACCTCAGACTCGGACAAGAGTTCAAGTACTGAACCACAGAGTCACTTTTAACTGGTTGATATACATAAAGGGTGTACGGAGTCTCATACAACAACTCTCGGGACTTAAACCAACTTCACCTGCACGTGGTGCATCTTGCTAATCAACAAACGACACTCCGGCTCCTTACTAACCTGCATTGGGCCAGTGTAGTGGAAGACAGCCTAAATCCCCTCATGATTGAGTGGGGCCAGTCCAGCAGTGGATGTCTATCGGCTGATGATGATGATCTAAAAAAGAATACAAATACAGATAAGGGAAACAAAATAAAAGTATGTTTCCTTCCTACGCTGTGCAGTGAAATTCTAAATAAAGACTTCAGTCACGATACAATACGTTTTAAGGCCTCTCGGTCTAAGCTCAAGTAATAAATTGCGGTTATTTATTGCTACTTAAAACGTACCTCAACCGGCCTGCGTTGTGTTTTATGTTAAAGAATTACTTAATTATGGCTTGCAGTACCAAAGTGTTGGTGTGGGCATATTAACTATTTAAGTGTTGACTGCTTTAAACATGAACGTATAGAAACATAATTGTTACTAGATGTTTTTTATTATTAATTAAGTAAGGTAGTATTTCAAACTTCAAAGGCCCAGTTTGGTAAAATTCATACGTATAGTTTAGTAACATGTTATAATACATATATATTTTATTAGTAATTCCTGTGATATAGAATTTCCTTGTTCATGAATCCACTGTCATACAATTTTTATTTATAAACAAAAATCACTATATATCTCTTATTCTTATATCATCTATGATATGTATAGACAAGTGTCTACTGACGGAGACCGGACAACCAAAGCTTCTATTTAAGAGTAATACCACCACATTGTAGTGAAATTACCGTGGTAAAGAGATTTAATATTTTACTCAATACGATGAGCATAATTTGGGGAAGTATACATCATCTTAACATTGACATTATTATGGGCAAGTGTATTTTTTTTATTTCCCGCTTTTCCCTGATATTACGAGTATTATTCAGGACATTTTTAACTTTTATTTAGATCATTTAATACTTATGCTACCTTATCATCTACTAATACAAAACCTGTACATACACACATGTGTATATAGTCTTATTTCTATTATGGGCCAGTGTATTACAATTGGGATAAAAAAAATAAAGATATTTTCAAAAAATAAAATCTAAAATATATTTCTCCTTGCTGTTATGCCTTTAAATATTAATTTCTAATTCCATCAACGAATCTACTAAAGAAAACACAATGCAATGTTCATTGTTAAGTTTTATTACCTAAGGGACCGCAATATGACAAGAAACAGCATTATATGCAATAATGTTGGCTATGAGTTTGAATTTAAAATTATTATAAAGTCTAGACAGTTTCTTCAGTTATTCCAATCTAATGTTCTCTTGTACGGCACTAGAAATAACCTTAATAAAACTTTGAAATATTTTTATCTACCAATATTTCTAATAATCTATGTAATATACCCAATAACTAACACACTGAAATAGTTTCTCTTTTAACAACAATACTCTTTTTCTCTATCCGATGATACGAGGAAGGCATTCACCTGATAATACGTTGCTGCCTCTAGCCCATAACAATACAGCACTGGTTGAGATGACAGAAACGAAAGGTGTTAAGTCTCCTTACCCTAATAATTTTACTATCATACAGCACCCTTCAAACTGAAACACAGTGATATTGGCGCATTAATATTTTACCGAAGAAATAGGAAATGCGATGTTACCTCACTAGACGGATACCTACCACTAGTAAACTCTTCTCAAAGATTTATAATGAAGACCTAAGTCTTAATCGATAATATTAGTGGCATATACTTACACCATTAACGTAATAAGTTAATAATGATATGATAACCTTTGAAAACTTACAACTTTTGCTACTGTACGAGTAATTTCCGCCAAACAAAGCTCTCTTATTCTATATTCTTTTCTTTCACAATTTTATTCGTATTTCACATTTGTCTCCTTTAAGTATTTTTATTCATAAAAACAAAGGTTTAAAAAAACAACACGGTATGAAATAACCGTGCAGAATAATTAATTTTCCCAAAAGACCACTCACCTGCAGTGGCTTAATTAAGTGCATCCGAGGCGGCGCAAGGCAGGCTCCCCGATGGCTCTTCGGTTACATTGCAAACTAAATAAAGATAAAAATTGCATTGTGACTAGAGTGTAGTTGTACTATTTCTATGTTTATTCAACAATAGTAATGTTGAATGTGAAAAAAGTTGCATTAACTTTATAGCAACTTTCTTTCTGCTTATATTAATAATGTCTTTCGTATGACAAAGCTTATGTTTTCGAAATAAGGCACTAACTTAAAATATTATTATATACCATTACATCATTACTACAAAAAAAAATATTACTGTCATTAACCAAACTTTTTGAATTTTTATAACTTCAAATTAAAAACAACATTACACAAAAAATCTAAACCGCGTAAATCTTATATCACTTAACAAGTTTATAACGTATCTTTCTTATTCTCCCGCACCTAAACTAGTTTTTACTATATTTACAAAAAATTACATACATAACTATATCTCATCGAAAGGCTCGTTTTTAATAAAATGTTTAAGTGATTTTTCTTTCTAAGCCTCGGTATATTTAATAAACCTTTGCGAAGAGATATCAAAACAAAACAATTTTTTTATAATAACACAAGAAATGTCTTAGTATGATTATGATCTCAACCTTATCTGTAATTAAATCCTTATGTAGTACGTTGAATTGTTCCGTCTTCTTACCGGAGTTTTACAAAAGAAAATATCGCAATAAGCATTATGACTTACTCTTTGAGTTTTTATTCTTTTATGTAAAGTGAAAATGAATACCAGCGCATTTCTTTTAAACTATTGTAGAATATTTCTCTTTTGATTTCTCCAAATTGTTCAATGGAAGCTGTATCATTCAACTAGAAGGGAATAACTGAAGATCTAACGTTCTCCATCATCATTTATTAATAAAAGGTAAAAAATATTTGTTGTTTCTACAAGTTCACATTAAATAAATAGAAATTACTTTATTCGTTCAAATCATAGGTAATTTTAGAATTTAAGTGTGTTCATAATATACAGTACAATATTTCTTTAACCAAAAATAAATCGCCTCAAAGTCCCAATTAAAATTGTGTGGTACATCAAACTAAATATTCAGTAGCTGATAGCTAAGTTAAATATTTCGAACTAAAAGAGAGATTCTTAAGGTCATCATAAACATTTTAGCTAATCAAGATTTTAAAAGAAAATCTATTAAATCTTCGTTCTAATCATTTTAAAATACACACTCCTCATTATTGCACGCAAGTATAGCAAGAATCTGATGCTCGTGCAATGAACTGTTTGATTCATTTGATCCGTAACAACAAAGGTCGAAGAAAAAAATAGATCATTTGCTTTTGATACCTTCCTTCGATTGCCGGCGAAATACTATTCACTGAACTTGAAAGGTATACCCATCTTTTTAACTCGATTTTTAGAAAAAAAAAAACGTAAAGGGGATGCCTGTCATGAATATTTTACTAAACAGATGTAAATTGGGCCAAAGATATCAGCTTTCGCCCGAACAAAAAGTATCAAATTTACTTTTACCTCAATCAAATTATATCTGATTATTTTTAGCGTACCCATGTTACGTATCTAGGTTTATATTCATTCAGTAATTCGGTAAAAATAAAAAAAGTCTTCACAATTTTATAAAAAAAACTGATAACTTTTGAAAAAGTTAAAGAAAATTGAATTACTAAGGCGTAATAGAACGGAAATAGCTAGTGGCAGATATAACCAAAAGATGAACACGACCTTCACTAAGTAAAAGGATAATAATAAAATATATCACAGAATTTTTATATTTGTATTAATATACAAAAATTATGAAAGCATAGATTGTTTGAGAAGAATTATCTTTAGATAAAACCATACTACAGTAAACAATGGGAATAAGAAAAGGTAAATATAGCTACATGTACGTATGTATACAACTGTTTTGTGTTGGTAGATAATAAGATAGCATTAATAATGATGAAAATAATAGGATAAAAAAGCCCTGAATAATAATATTAGGGAAAAGCAGAAAAATAAAACAATAGAACCGAATACTATTATTTTTGGTAATGAGGATTGGAAAAGATGTTTCCTCATAATATACTTTGTTATAACGGTGTTATAACGGCTTACATCGATTAAGCTGCAAAAAGCGTGTGTAAGGGATCCCATATAACTTACGAGACCTAATCCAACCTTACCTGCTGGGTGGTGCACCCTGCTAATGAACAAATGAGGCTCGAGCCAATTAAACCGCATTGGGCCAGCGTGGTGGGAGATGGCTCAAAACCTGCATTGTTAAGGGAGGCTTATGTTTAGCAGTGGACATCTATCGGCTGATGATGAAGCTGCAAATAATTAAAGGAGATATTCTTAAGAACTTTCGTAATTAAGAAAATAGCATACCTTTTTTTAATATCAAAATTGTAATAAATTAGCGTCTATGTAAAAAAGTAATAAGTAAATTATTCACCACCACCATAGCAGCGTGGCGTAAAAGCATTTAAAGAAGATAATAATTTAGAAAAGGAAACAGCAATTTTTTTTTTTCTCTTAGTTATGTTAAACAACAAATGATGATAACAATGATAAATAACTGAACTATTAATTACCATTGTAATAAATTAACTTTTTGCCTGAAATTCGAGTATAGTTGCCAGCTAGAACGGAAATGGCAAAGATCCAGGCTATCGGTGTTCTAGAAATATATTGCGTATTTTATTGTCGCGGTAATCTTACTTACGGAAATAGTGGGAAATAAGTAGGATCTGGTTGACGGAAGAGTTTTTCGGACTAGCTATCAAGCAACTGTGAGTTTATTGCTTTTATAAATATCAGATTAATGATAAATTCTTCTTAATAATATATGTAGATCATGAAGATACATAGAAGATAGAAGAATAAAGTTCTTAAGAAATAAATACTAACAAAAACTATGTAGACAATAGTTGCATTATGGATAAGTCTGTTATCTCATAGTTCTGTATAATGCATATAGAAATATCTCCTTCAGTTATAAATGTTAGTCATGAGACAATTTCTCATTTTTTAATTTTGATAGACAGGACATAAAACATTTGTAATGTCCTGTGACACTGTATTCGTAAGTGTCGTCTTAACATTAATCATAGTCCAACACTCGTGTAGACAAATACCCATGTAAGGAGAGTGCAACTGTCATAATAAATGGTCAAATACATCACCCCGTGTAGCTTCACATATAACTTCATAAGTGTATGTAAAATATTAAAATACAATATTCTAAGAAGGGGTCACAATTCTGCAGTAAAGCAGCAGTCTGCAAAAATTTGTAGGTTCTGATTTGTAGATAACTATAGTAAGTTTGCTATTTGATTGTTAAGAGATTTATTGCTATTACATACATAAAAGTCTAATTAAGACATTTCTTTATAACCAAAAAAAAGTTAATAATTTACTATTACTTTTTAAAAAGTCTCTGTTGTCGGAGACCGTCTAGGTACGTACCACAGCTTCTATTTCTACCGCCAAATAGTAATGTGGAAATACTGTGTTCCGGTTTGATGGGTGCAGTATGGTAGTGAAATTACTGGGATAACAAGACTTAACACCTTATGTCTCAAGGCGAAGAGCGCGATGTGGTACTGTGTATACCATCTTAACTGGCTTCATGTTCTTTTAGGCAAGGCGTATTACTTACTACCACGTGAAAGCCTTGCTCATCTCGTCGCCGCGTATAATAAAAAAAAGGAAACCATCTCATTTCAAAGTGTAATTTCAAGAAGAAGCACGAAAATAAAAACAATGTAGTCTCTTTACACACCGCATTGCAGGTAGAATGGATTATATATTAGGCTGAACTTTATCCAGCAAAGCCAACAACTTTAACTCTCATAATCTATGTGCAATTTCTTACTGTGCCAAGTGACACCGTAACACTTTAAACAGCTTACCGTGACTTTTTGCCCCTAAAGAGACTTAATGCTTAGCGCCAACATAAATCCAACTTGTGGATGTATACAAGTAAAACGTTATTTATTACCGTTGTAATTTACAGTATCGTTCAGTGTGTACTTTGTAACTAAATAAACAGGAATATTGCAAAGAAAACTAGAAACAAAAGTTACATAAAAGTATTTTATAAGTACTTTTGTTTGTAATTATAACTTCTATAAAATGGTTTATTGATGAAAAATGGGGTTCCACAAAACAACTCAGGGAATCCAAGCAAACCTCACCTGTTGGTGCACGCTGATAACCAACAAAGGAAACTCTGGCTCCCCACCAACCCGCATTGAGCCAGCTTGGTAGGAGACGGCCCAAATGCCTCCACTATTGGGGAAGGTCTGTTTCCTGCAAAAATTAAACTTAAATTATTATATATTTTTATGAAAGAAAAACAACCATGATCGATAATAAATTAAATGAGTTTTAAACTTGATACAAGTTTTGTTCAACTACTGCTCCAGATGTAAAGGAATAAACGATAAGTATCTCTTGCTAAAGATCGTCTAATTCCGTACTTACTTTGTACTTACATAGTTGAAGTAAGACTGAGTCTCAATACTACGAGCACAACGTAATGTTGTGTAAACATCTAGACTCGTTAATCACGAGATGAATTAATCTTACACCTTTAATCCTTTAGTGATGTAGAATATAACTATAACAAACCCTGATATATGTCAATGATAAAGATTAGAAAAAATATTGTCCTTTTTTACTTTTATATGGCTACGGAATGGACAAGGCGTTCACCTTATGGTAAGTGATACACTTTCTCATAACAACGCAGCATTTAAGGTGGTATACACAGCATCACATTGCGATCATCGCCTTAAGACGTAAGGTATTAAGTCTCGTTGCTCTAGTAATTTTACTAGCTTACAACGCTCTTCAAACCGGAACACATTGATGTTTGTCGGCTGCAACAGAGACTACAGTGGTACCTACCTAGGTGGACCTACCACCAGTAATTCATCATAGAAAAATTCTTATTTAATTCGCATTGGTACATAAAAAGCCTTTATTACAATCAATGCTTCTGTAGAATTAAATCAAAGGCTTCGTTTGCTATCTCAATCTTAAACGTTTCTTGTCGAGTACGATGTTTTGTTAGAATCCATTTTCAACCGAACTAACACGGAAACTATTCCGTTTTGCTAAGTTTGCATCCAATGTACTTAGATTCAATATGTTAATTACCACGCAGATCCGGTTCCGGTTAAGTTTCTCGCGGTGTTCATTAATTTTAATGCAGCTGTTACTACAGTTGTAAAATCTATTTTCATGGCAATGTGCTTCTAAATACTTTTACAGGAAGAATAGTTGCAATTTTACACTAGCAAGTTTAAGTCAGAAACTTAATACATTTCACAGTATATTTTTAAGAAATTTATCATTCATTTCGTTATTGTTTTACATTACTAGTTTTCGGTATAAATAGTTGATATTTTTATTAAGTTTCAGTAACATTTTATCTACATACGTGCGTGTGTATTTATTATAGTATTAAAGTGTATGTATTATTATTTTAATAGTTATTTGATCTTAATAATATCTTCTGTGTTAATATTATCAGTTATCAAATTTTAAAGATATCCTTAAATAATGTTATTTCTAGTTATCGTAAATTTGATTTTTTTAAAACCTTTTTCTTGAAAAGCAGAAACTAAAAGGTCAGCAGTGTCCAAACTAATTATCATTAGCTTTCAATTAATAATTTAAGATATGTCGATAGTACCTTTTTTCACCAAAACAAAATTTTTTAAGAAATTTTAAAATATAATACTTTAACCCAGAATGTTATTTATATTTATGATATTAAATTAGACAAAGATGCTCTGATTTTACAGTACATTCTCATTTATGACTTGATTAGACTCGGTGATTTACTTAAACAAAGTACTGTACAAATATAAAAAAAAATCAAATTAAAATTAATCAAAGCCGTAAAATGTCCAGAGCAATAATTGAAAAATGTCATCGTCATTAATAAAAGCTAATTGCAACAGTCCAAATGTGGTCCAATAGTCATTTGTATGTAAAATGTGGAACCACTATTTTAACATGAATTACGATGGACGTGCTAAACTATGATAAGGCAATTCAGTTCACTAAATCAACGTATTTCCGTATTACAAAGGAGATAAACTTACCAAAACGTATCCATTATTTTATAATTCAAGATTAATCTGTATTATATAGATACTAATTATAACATAAATTTATCGAAAATGTTATGTTTCAGGATACTCTGCTACAACTTTTTCGTTTTACTCGCCTTTTGAAATTTGAGCTAAGTGAAGATCAGATATAAGTCATATACATATATATGAGTCAATAGTAAAGTATGGAACGCCATAAATTCAAGGAGAGTTAATTTTTTGCCATTAAAAATAATAATCATGTTGCTTAATGTAAATAGATTGTTGTATAAAATAGATATTTATTTGTATACCAAATGTTTCATAATGCTACGCACCGCGTGGGTTGTATGGCCCACATAGAAATTTACATTACACAGATTACGACAATATGTTTACTTATATTATCGCTTTAAACTTAATTTTATTGTCTCACAGTTAGTATTATTATCTATTGTTAATTATAGTGTTAATAACTTTAGTATAATAAATGATGAAATATGTCATTAATTTCAATGAAAGAGTTCCGTGCGAAGTAATATTATAAAGCTACCGTTGAATGAATTTGAAAACAAATGATTATGTGATTTATTCCTTCACCTGGTGTTAAAGATTCGTGTTAAAATCTAAAAAGGAATAATTAAGACAGCATGATCCAACACGAAACACGCAACAGGGCAATTGGGCTACGTTCTAACTAGCAATAAATAACGGCAATTTATTATCCACGATTAGGCCTATTGTATTGGTTGTATCGTGATTTCGATCTTAATTTAGATCTAAGTAAAAATAAACCGAAACGGTTGTGACTGTACGACACGTAGATGTCTAGGTCCCCACTAAACTTACGCTTAAAGGAAAAGTTAGGAAGTTACACAAATATTTCAAGAACTTGTACAGGACATGGGAGAACTATTAGCTAAGAATTCACCACTATAGCAGATCATGACATTCATTATCTTATTTTGGAAAATGTCTTCGTTCTAGAAAGATTGGAATGGTAATAATAAAGATTGAAAACTAGGAATTATGCATCGTCTAATATTCAGGCCTCTATTAACTTATAAAATCAAAATGTACTGAAATATCACACGCCATGAGTTCGATTCTCAAAGAAATTTTTCTTTTTTGCGTGTGTAGTCCAATCCATTCTACAGTGCTAACTTTAATATTGCATTTCTCTTTAACTGGAAAAGCTATAGACTTTGTATTTCGGATTTCTTGTCTCCTTATCCTGTACTTTATTTTATTCTAAAAGTATTCATGTGGTGCCTTTGGTTTAAAAGTTACAAGTGTTACGAAGTATTTAAGTCAGCGCAGTCTCTTTCACGCTGATTCCATCAGGTAATACAGACTAAAACGCTAGATTATGCATGAATTTTTTTTTGTGTTATTTACATAGAAATATTGAAATAATATGTATCGATAAATAATGTTAGATCTTTAAAAGCTTCAACGAAACAAAACTAGTTTTTATTCAAAAACTTGGCACGGACGGCAATCGGCAATTATTTGTTCAGACTTAGCCGCCCGCCGATAAATGGTTCGGGATAATGGCCACCAGCCCCTACAAATAGGACTCGTTTAATTGATAATCATGGTCAGCCGTGCCTTATCTGTGTACGAATACCAATTCCAATACATGCCCCAAACTGAATTTATAGGGTAAACACGTGAATAACAAGAGGTTGATGTAAAAAGCGTTACATACGCTAACATACTATGTACACAAACTTCAATTACGCAAATTATATATGTCGTCAGAGGCGATACAGAAATGTTTTTTAAAAATGGTGACGTCAGCATTGCTGACGTCACGGTTACTTCCATCATGATGACTCATGTCGAAACAAGACTA
>DWLS01005248.1:0-12913 GCA_018246255.1 Pachliopta kotzebuea | reverse complement strand
CTATCCTGGCGACTGAAAAAAAACATCCATTATTATCATTAAATAACTAAAAGACTGAACTTTCGAAATTCACAGAAAAGGTGGGCTCTCATTAAAAGAATGTATAATAATTCTTCAATTTTAATGATCTTCATTTGATAATGGCTCAATAAGGTACAAAATGGAACCGTTTTTATTGGCATTTCATTTAAATATAGAAAATTATAATAATCTTTTGTAACAGGGATATGACACTAAGTTTAATAATAATACAACGAATATACATATATTTTGCTGAAACAGCAACAAAAAATTTATCATAAAGAAATATGATAAATTACAAGCGGGACTTCAGAGCCTTAGTTTTGTAGAGATAAGAAAAAAAATCAACATAATTTTAAATAAAACAAATAGGTTAATTTATTTTCAAATTCCTTTTTTGTTATCATATTTCTCTCGTTTAAAATAATGCTCTCTTAATACAATGATTTATCGATCACGTCACCAACCGGAAGAAGAGAATAAATTTTTTTTTTAGTGATAGAAAATATAATATCCGCTTCGCGAGGCGAGGGGAGTGGGACTTGGAGAGGAGGGGATGAGGAGTCAAGGAGAGGTAGGGGAGTCATTGCACTGTGCCGGCGTTACTTGGCGTCGATGCACTCGGCGGGGTGTGCCGGTGCCTTGGGGGGAGCAAAGCCTGGGGGTAGTGGGATACCGCTGTAGGCACCGCCCCAGAGCTTTGTTCCGCCCCACTGTTGCTGTGGTACCTGCTACACAAAGAAACTTTATACTTATTTACTTCACGAAATTGTATTTTGATTGTATTAATGTCTCAACTGTTGGTAAATATTAAGGTATATGTAACTGTAGATTTTTTTATTTGATAAAGAAATAAGAAAGAATAAAAAGAACATTGATCTGATAGTAATTGATGTCTATAGCCTACACATAATAGTGTGGTATTTGCATCATACACTACATTACATAATATTTTTCGCCTCTAAATGTTAAAGTAAAGCCTCTTAATTGCACACATTCATCTGAATGACTAGATGTTTGTTGCCCACTACTTTTTGGCGAAAGAATAGGTGCTGTGGGGATTCTTACCTAGTTGGCAACAATGATTTACCGTCAGTACTAGTAATTTGATTTCCACTACCAGTATGTTATTTCTTAGAGAGCCGTTTAACTTTATGGTGGTAAAGGGAATGTTTTCACAGCAACATATTTTGGTCCATTTAATTTCAGGAGCAACTATGGTACCTTTCAAAGGCAAACGGTATATTATTTTACAAACCTGATGTTTAGAGATCCCATTTGGCTGTACGTTGAGTGTATTAAACCTTGCAAAGAGCTCCTGCTGTTGAGGCGTAAGACCAGCCTGAGGTTGCTGCTTACCGAAGCTCACTGATGTAGACATTATCGCCGGGTCCATCTGCGTCCAGTCAGAGAACATGGCGTTGTTTGAATTGTACCCTGAAAATCGTTAGGTGGTTAGTACACTGACAATACATAATGAAGATGGCAGCAGTGAGCTTCTTTAAAAAAGTTATCACATGTCACAAGTTACAGGAATTATTTTCTTCAGAAACGCCTTTCACAATGGTGTGAGAACAGTTGAGATAAAAAGTTATTTGATAAAGCAGCAATACAAACAGGACATTCACATAAAGTGTTACGCTTGCCCAACAAGGTGGTGATAGTTAGGTAGACCTTAAGGTAATAAGATGTTAAATCACATATTCTAAAGAACAAAAATTATGAAAAGGGTTATTTCATTTAAATGTATAATTACTTGTTAATCACCAATTTGTAATTATTTAATTCTCTAAATAATTTTCTAAATATCGATAAAAATTTACAGCCCTAATTAATGTCTCTTAACTTTTGCCATGGACACACTCTTAGTTGTTAATAATGGAAACAATTAATGCACGACACAAACTAATGTAACTAATGTCATACCTTGATGTGTGTGGGGTCGTGGCACACCAATTCCAAATGAATGCATATGGTTGAATCCTGGTGGTGGTGCTTGCCGTGCGTGGCGTACTCGATCCATATTATCGCTGCAAAAAGAGTTAATTTCTTAATATTCGACGAACATCACCATACATGTTCAGAAACAGTAAGCACAATTATAAGGCTTTCATCATACAAAGGATATATTTACTCAATCTCAAATATCAAGGCATTCAACCAAAAAGAATTAAAAACATAACTCCTATTTCAAATGACATTAAGTGACCAAAATTCCATGAATGATAAAGCATTCTTGTCACGAATACTGCTGTCCTTGTTTTAATAACCTGAACATAAATATGCTATTTTGGCAGCTGATATATGTACAAACACTTATTGTAACATAGTACCACAGCAAGGCTATTCTATAAGTAACAAATATGTTCCATAAACAACAGCTTTTGTCGGCATGTGTCCATCTACCGACTCCCACTTGGTCAGCATAATGAAATTGCCATGAATCCTTCCAATCAGGGCAATTTCAGACTTAGATTCAGGGACACAGACATTGGAAACATTATGCTGTATATTTTATGTTATGTACAGGCATATAAACTCTATTTTCATCAAAGTACCCGCTTGAAATATTGTTGAACATCATTTCTGTTTCCATCATCTCTGCAAGGGCTTTCTGTGTCTCCTTGAATGGATCAAAATCAAGGTCGTCATCGCCATCGCCTGCTGCACGGCTTCCATTATTCTCATTACCTCGCATGTTCAATCTGTAATGTAGAATAAAATATGCAATGAAAAACTTTTCTTTGAAACTTGATAAATTAAACTTAAGTGTGTGACTTTGATATGGGGGTCACTATGTGATTCTGCAACTATAATATTGTAGGATTTAGTCAGTTATAGTTCATCCAAATTGTCTAGTTGACATTGTGTTCTATTGCAAACTTCACGCCCAAACAGTATTGTGGTTTTCCAGCTCTTAACATTTAAGAACTAGAACTAGAGAATATTCTAGACAATTTTATTATTCAACTAAATTTCACCTGGTGTCAAGGCACTTAGATACAAAAGAAAACTATCTATATATTATACCTCTGCTTGTGTTCCAACTCTAAGCGTTCTGCATTGAGCATGTGAGGATAGTGTGATGTGGGGGCGTGCGCGTGTGCTTGCTGGTGCGCGTGTTGTTCGAGAGCAAAGCGTCGCTCTTCTACACCGCGGGCCAGCATCTGCCTCATTTGCTGCGCCTTATGAAAATCCGTGAAAAACTTGTCCATATTCTCTGCTAAGTAGCGGCCTTCGCTCTACGCAATAAATTTATACGTATAAATTACAAGATAATTTTATAATTACATAATAACGAAAACAATAATTGAATATAATTGACAGTACTTGGGCAAGTATGGTGGATAAAGTAGAAGGTAACTTCTTGTAGAAGACATTGAATCCCGGTAATTATAATGTTAAAAGCCTGTTTATTCATTAATTTCTTATTTTTCTGTACATACTTGTTAAACAGTAATATATAAAAATACTTACAGCAGACTGAGGTCCGTCAAATCCATTAACAAGGCCATTTGGAGGCATCTGTGGCTGATTCTGTTGTAGCATTTGCTGGTTGTGAAGCATGTAACTTCCCATTGTGTTCATTGTACCACTGGACATTGTGGTATTAGAAGATAATGCATTAGCCGATATTGAATTGCCGCTGCCCATTGTGTTGGTAGCAATTGAATTCTCCATGCGCATACCAAATGGTGGAAGCATATTTGGGTTTTGATGAAAATTAGCACCTGTACAGTATAACACATTATGAGATATTGCATTGTTCCCTTTGAATATCTATCAAATTGACTGAAGTACTGGTAGGTTCCTGACAGTTAGTGATAACTAAGTAATTTTAATTGAAGTGCCAAATGATTGCCACCAAAAAGAAATGTGCAAACGCTGCTATTTCAGTTTTAAGGGTCTAAAAAAAATTGTTGCCAGTGAATTTTTGGATTGTTATACTTATATATTAATAATCAAGTATTACTATCCATCTGATCTGAATGTTCTATTTGTTAAATAAGAAAACATAAATATATATCCTTACCTAATAATTCATTAGCAGACTCAAGGCCTATACTGGAAGAGGGCAGATTATAATGTTTCGGTTCTACCATAGCATTATGTTGCCTAGCTAACATTTCATTTTGTCTTAAAAGCATTTCACTACGACTGCGTTGATCATGCATCGTCAGTTCCTTCTGATCCATCATACCCTGGCTAATTTGGCTAATCTGTCTATCATTACCTAAATAATTAACTGATTCTCTGTCTAACAGTCCATAGCCATTGGCTAGTGGTGACTTCATATTGTGTGCCAAAATGTGGTTATTATCAACTAGGCCTGCAAGCATTTCCCTATGCCTCTGCATCATAACAACTGTATTGTTCGCGTCGTTTAAGAGGTTATGCGTGTTGTCGTCATCTAATAGACTGTGATCGCTGTTGTCTAATAAATCGTGATTTTCTAATAAGCTATGTCTATCTGATTCCAGTTCGTCTAGTTCATTTGTCAGGTAACTTTGTTGCGCATCACTTTCAAACACTGAAGATGTGTTATTCTCTGTATTACTGAATACTTGTGTACTTTCTACTATCTCTGGTTCTGTCATTTCATGGCTATTATTGCTAATACTATTACTTTTGCTGCTGCTGATACTGTCAGTATTGCTGCTGGCACTGTTACTGTTGCTCTTGTTACTGATACTTTTGCTGTTACTGTTACTGATATCATTGCTGTTGTTGGTACTATTGCTATTATTGGTGGTGTTAC
The DNA here is from genome assembly GCA_018246255.1 of Pachliopta kotzebuea. Classification (NCBI taxonomy): domain Eukaryota; kingdom Metazoa; phylum Arthropoda; class Insecta; order Lepidoptera; family Papilionidae; genus Pachliopta; species Pachliopta kotzebuea. Next base: position 8,133 of record DWLS01005248.1, on the reverse strand, counting down.
TGTTGCTATTGCTGTTATTTTGACTATTGCTGTTTTTCTGTTTTGATTTATTTTCTGATTTACTTTTCTTGCTTTGGCTATTTGTATTGCTGTCTTTATGAGATCTGTTTGTTTTTCCTTCTGTGTGATTTTCTTTATTATTTTTCGTTTGAGACTGTTGTGGTGGTTGCTGTGTGGGACTGGAAGATTCTGATGTGCCATTCTCTTGTGACTTAACTGTAACATCAAAAATAATTACATATACAGTATAGTGAAACAGTATTTGAAAATTTATTCGGATTTTACAGTTACGTCATACCCGTAGACTGTTGTGGTTTTGGACTGGACTGTTTCCTTGCGGGGCTATCGGATGGTGGCGAGGATCCCAGACTGGGCCATGCTTCTTGGCTGTTACCATTGCTACTAACTCCATTATTGTTACTGTTCTCTTTGCCCTTACCGTTTCCGTTTGCCGTTTCCCTTTTTGATCTGGAATGTATAAAAAGCGGCGTATATTTTGAAAAATCATTATAAATTTCCTGAAATAGTACATGACATTTTAAATATATCCTAAACATTTATGCATGATTTTTAAATTGTTCCAGCCACTTAATTGTAAGTAGATTCCTAGTTGAGGAATGAATCATATAAAATAAAAAATATTATACACGTAACTTACATCTACCTGAAAGACTATTCATAGAATTGATAAAAAAACCTAACAGTAAGTACATAAAAATAAGGAAATCCCCAGAAAGAAAAAGAAACACATTTTTTTTGCGTGGTAAAGCGGTTACGGCCCTACACTCTTATTGTGCTGTACTTACTTAGACGTAGTGACTATGTTAACATTTGGCGATGTAACCACTGTTGTTGGTATAGAGTTCGATTGATTACCTGAAAATAAACATTTCCTATTTAATACACAATAAAAAGTGCAAATAAATACCAAAGAAATAATTATTTTCGAAATCGTAAAGTTGAGTACGACATTAGAAGGCAACGGATACATCCACTCATAAAAATGTAGCACTTAATAGTATATGGTTACCACGCGAAACAATAATATACAATATTGGAGAACCAAAAAACTAGAAATTCTTGTTAGTTAAAACTACACCATACGAATGAGGTATTACTATAATGTTAATTGAAAATCAATAGGTTTAAAAGTTTTCACCTAAAAATAATGTTAAACGTGTGAAAACATTACTGTATTGTGATACCAAGTAGTATTAAGCAAATATTACTATATATTATTTTGCGGAAAGATTTATTGTAACTTGTAAAATCTTTTATCACTAAGTCAGTGCTCCTATGATAATTCTTTTCTTGTTGCAGAATGTCAAAAGAATTAACTGTAACCTCTACCACCAATGTACATAATATCTTCATTTAACCTAAAGATTGTATCTACTTCTCACAGTAAAATTTATTTATCAACATTTTGAATAATTTTTTATGAACCCTAAAACTCCATAGCTTAATTATATATTTAAAGGCCATAGTTTGGGATATGTAAATTGTTATAATAAATAGCTCTCTTATTGATACCACAATGAAAACTTAAGGTTTGATATCACATTAAATGACACAAAATCTTCTAACCACCATACTTGTTAACTGGCCAGATGGTGAATAATACATGTCCATTAATTGTCGTTCTTGGAACATATCGCTTTTCTTACGATATTTTCCTTCTTCAGAAGGTCAAGCTCAATGTGGGTCGCACTGGCGCCTTTTTGAGATATTTAAGGCATTCGCACCTTATAAACAGTGCTTCATTTATTCGCCTTGTTCATGACTTTGTTATTAAATATTTTAATATATTTTATAAGAAAATATTACGAAAAAGAAAATTATTTTTAAAATCATTATGAAACTAACCATCTTTCGAACTGCCCTTTTCTCCATTCGTACTAGAATTACCTGAAACAAGGAGGAATTTGCAATTAAAATAAATTTAAAAGTTTATAATACCTGTCTATAAAACATTTAGTCTGTACTTGTTTTCAAGATAATTATTGTTTTTAAGATATAATTAGTTAATGCATAGCTACAGGTACATTATTTAAGATATAATTAGTTAATGCATAGCGAATGTAGTACGAATACCAAATAAACTCCATATCATGTGGCTTCTGAATCAACAACAAACTAAGCAACCTCTATGAAACTTGGTAACATGTTAACTACTGCACCACAAAATTTATAAAACACAATATTTTGACGAGGTTTGGAAAGGTGCGCCTATCTCCACATTACCTGTGCTTGGGCAGTTCTTGTCATCAGGCTTGTCCCGTTGCGCTTGGAGCAGTTGATTGTGCAACCGTCGCTCGTACACTTGGTGCAGGCCCGCGTGCATCTCCTCCTTAGTGAACGATGCCTCTGGATCACCTGGAATTTGTTGTTTATATGTTATTATTTTTTAGCCAAAGAAACGATCACGTAATAATAACTTAAAATGATAAACACTAACTAACCTACATCATGCTCGTTCAATGATAAATAAGATGTTAAGCATCGTTACTCAAATAATTTCACTAGCTACGACGTCCTACAAATTGAAATAAAGTAATATTTGCACACTACTCGTCAATGCAGTGCAAGAGAGACCTATCAACAATTATTACTAAATAAAGAAAAGGAAAAGCAGTCCTCACCTAAATCGTGCAAATACATGCAATCGGGCTTGGGGCATGGCTGGTTTTTCATGAAGTTTGCGCAATACTTGGTGGTACCCAACGAGCCCTTTAGAACGCGCCCGTCCAGCGTCACGTTGTTCACACCTTGTATGGCGCGAAGCGCGTCCGCCGGCGACACGTACGTTACATACGCTGACGCCGACGGACCCTGCAATGTGAATAATTATGTCAACCATTAATATGCAATTTACACCTTACTACAAGGTACTCTTTAGAAAAAATGCGAAACTATTTAATGATTACTCTTTATAACTACAATATTTAAAATGAAACTTATTTTCGAATATGCTTCTAATACGAATAATTAACACCAAGGTGACGTCATAATAATAAATAATGTTTGCTAACATCGACTCACAAGGAGTGTCAACACAATTTATCATCCATACTGGCCAAGAGCTGGTCAGCGGATCTCACATGTCCGTAAAAGATGTTGTTCTTTGTACATAATAGTTTCCTCACTATATTTTCTTTTAATGGAAACTTAATCCCTGCTGATCGAAACTGCGTTTTTCGAGATGATAGCGTTTTAAAACTGTGCTATCACGGTAATTATGACTCAATAGAATTCAGTTAAGTTATTAATAGTGCACTACCCTACAAAAGGTTTTGATAAAAAAAACCCTTGACTATATATACGATATACTTTATAATATAGATAGTTTTCTACTCACCTGTGACCCTGCATATGCGGTACTTTGATTTATAACCACTTTGTGAATTTTCCCATATTTGCCAAAGTACTCTTGCCGCTTTAGGATCTGTAAATACAATATAGCTAATTAGAAATTTCAGTAGTAACTAAATTTTGATAATCGCATGGTGCAGTAACAGTGTGCATAGAGAACCGATGACTTGGTGAAGAACGCAGAGAATTTTAAAAGTTAATGGCTTTGTACTCATCTCGCTGGAAATCGATTCGAGAGGCGTATGTTCAGCAGTTACCTTGCAGTTAAGTAAAACGTTTAAATACAACTTTAAGCGCGAAAGGGGGTTGACTATAAAAGAAGTGTAGCAGAACCAATGAGTATTGTCCCGAGTCAGGCGACCAGCAGCCTAACTACCGTGTTTAGTAACGGTAGAAGGTCTCTGTTGATACGGACCCTCATGTTAGATATCAACGCATTGCCTATTTTTGAGGCCCACCAGTAATGTACCAACATTACTGTCTTATGATTTTATAGGCCTTTCAGTCAGATAAACTACAGGATTTACAAGATTTAGCGTGTTATGTCTCCCGACGATAAGCATGTCGAGTCGCGTTGTTCGTTATTACAACTGGGGCCATATCATTAAGAACCAGTGTTTCACATACCATCCGGGGATACGATTTGTTCTTCTCCTCACAAAAGAAAAGTGTAAGTACACCTTAAGGCCAATGCAATAAATACAGTAACAATCACATTTTAGTAATAGTTTAAATGTGTTTACAGAGTTTCAGAGCCAATATGCGTGTACCTCGGGGTCGGCGAGCCGCACGGGCAAGCCGACAACGAACACGAGGTTGTTCTGCACGACGCGCACGTTTGCGAGCGCGCGCCGCGACTCCAACGTCTTGTTTCGCCTCTTCTGCTCCCGCGCTTTCTTCTCGGTTTTTATGGCTGCCACCTGCTCGTTGCAAAATAATAATTTTAAGCCGACATCACAAAGAAGGGTGTTGTGATAGTTAATAATATGACCCATCATTATATTGTAATCTTCCGATATAATAGCTATGGTTTTCTGGGTGTCAACATGTGAGAGCTAGAGTATTTTGAACGAGTACGCTTAACCACCCAAGGCCTCATTGTTGATGGTGAACTCTTATCTTAATTTAGAAATAAATCAAATTTTCTAGGATATCCTTGTTACCTGCTCTTGACTGAGTGGAGTGAAGTCTGCGGGGTTCTCCGGGTAAGCCTTCCGACACGCCGGACATAGGCCGTTTTCGCCTTCCCGTATACGGTTCCAGCAAAACCGGCATATCTGCAATGTAGAGGAACCACAGATTTTAATACAATTTAAAAGATTTTAATTCAGGATATCTTAAGTTTTTGATAGAACATATTTTGCATAGATTTACAGAAAAAATTAAGAGTGGCTCACATTGAAAGAAAAATCTTTTTTATATTTCTCAAATTAATAACTTATTGCCATCTCACTTGGTATCCACATGTGCAAGGGTAGAAGTGGAGATCGTCCACCTCCAAGGGTTCCATACACAGGGGACATTCCACCTGGAAGTAAATAAATAAATTATAAATAAAATAAAAAGAAACATTGTGAGGCAAGGTTAAACTAAAAAATTCGAGTCACAAGTCCTTTTTATATCGTAGACGGATACAGCGTTAAACAATGAAATAATCCTATCATAACTTTATTTTAATCCATTATTAAATGCTATCATTTTTGTTAGCGGAGAGAACTCTGGATAAATCCCCTGTATTCAGAGGTGATTTTTACGCACTAAAACCACCTTAGTGGTCGTCTTCAGCGGAACACGAAGGCCGCCACTTAAAAGCTATGCCATGATTGCTCATCCCACTGACTGCTTCATGCAGTCCCCAGCATCCTTGCGTGCACTACCTCAATAGTCTCCACCATCCACCCATCGTTCACATTAGATTCGTTGTGTAATAGCAAGAACTTACTACCTCTTACTATAATGTTCTTAATACATTCAAATTATGGTTAAAATCAATTTAACAATTTCAGCTGGCAAGCACCAACATGCTTTCGTCATATACATAGACATGTTATGGTTCAGTTTTATTATCTCTCAAGTAACTATAACATCAAATACATTTTAAATTTATATAGTCAGAATATTGGGAAAGGTTAGAACAACATTGATACGACACCTAAGATCCAAAAATATACAAGTATTCAATAAAAAAAACCTTCTCACACGATATTGAGGTAAATGACATATCAGGTTACATAATCCGAACAACTATTTATTGCTTGTGTGAGTATTGAAGCAGACCCATGTTCATCAATTACAACAATCATGTATACTAAGCTAAATCACACCGTAAATAAAAATATTACCAGTGTTGTAGAAGCCTTCTAAATAATTATATTAAAAAAAGTCTCAACATGCAAGTATAAAAAACTATATCGCTTCTGTATATAAAGCAAGAATATATTACATTTCTATAACAAATATATATTATATCCAATTCAATCTTTCTTTCTGAATAAAGTGAAACCCATTAATTACCTGTTCCTCTCCACTCTGATTCAGTACTGACATCCTAGCCCTGGCAGCCAATGATTCAGTCCTCTTCAGCAAATACAAATGTCAGCTTACACTAGACAAGTATTTACTGCGACCTGTAAATAGTAACATGGTCATTTTATGTAAGACATTACCATGTTGTTATTTGTGTCATTAGAACGCTTGCCAATAAGGCATATTTATACATTTCTATTGATTTTCTTTCACTAAAGAGTGAAATTGTATTATTTAAATTTTTTGAGTCGTTATTGTTGTTGTTGTGCTTATTTCATTATTTAATTTTTGTACATTCTCCTGGCCTGGCCTGTCATCATCCCATAGACTGACGTCTTAACAAAGTTTTATTTTGATAAAAACTCTCAGGCGATTAATTGCCTTTTAAAATTATTTTTGGACTCTCTCCTCTTAGTATATTATATTTACGAATAAAATTTTCAACTCCAAGTTGAGTTAAATAATTACAGAATAATGTGGTACTACTAATATATAAATATACTAAATAATAAAACCAAAAGAGAATTTTACGCAGTTAAATAATATTTAAAACAAATCACGAACAGTAACATGTAGCAGTAGTAATCATCATTCATCTATTCTTCTGTAATAGTTCTGTAACACTAATACAACGAAACAATTACCTTTTAAGCACAAGGTTTCAGTCATAATACGAATACGTCATTCGTAGTAATCACCGTTGTATGACGTAAAAGTAAGTGTAAACTCATATTGATTTATTAAATCATAGTTTTAAATATATTTAAAGGAAAAAAACCCTTCAACGTATTTAAAATTCGATGAGTTTGAATAAAAAAACTAACGACGATCTATCCACAAACAGAAGATACAAGGAAACAATTATAACAGAATTGTGTTAAATTTCCCTCCTTAACTTGAAACTTTTTTAATTACGATACTTAATTTATAGGACTAATTCAAAACGACGCCTGTTTAATAAAAAACAACATTGGTGGTAGATCAGCTGGAAGATCTGTCCTATTGATTTACCGTAAAACGAGAGTGTGCAATCATTACTGTATTTCGGTTAGAATGGCGTTATTAGCTAGTAAAATTACTGGGGTAACAAGATAACATCTATGTCTCAAAGTGACGAGAGCAATTTGATGCTGTGCCATCCATACCATATTAACGAGCACCGCGTTGTTATAAGCAAGCGATTGCTTACCATCAGGTGAACGAATGCTCTGTGTAGGATAAAAAAATAAATATAAAAAGGTGCGACCAATTGATAACCCCTTTCTTGACCTCAGATATTACAAAATTAATAACTCACAAAGCTATATCATATCTTACATCATAACTTTCTACAATCATATCAAACTTAAAATTAAGTAACATGTGTTGAAAATCACAACAAAACACAATAATTGGAATGCTGTATGCATTATATGACATAGATATAGTGACAGAGTGATATGATGAGCATTACATAAACCTCAGTATTAGAAAGGCGTCAACTGAGGGGGGTCAGCATTTTTGTTTAATCATGTAAAGATACTATATTTGAAAATTTGTATAGTTATTATATGTTTTAATTTAACAAATGTCTATCATAGACATCACATTGGAATTCAACTACAGCGTCAATTTTCTATTTTTATTTATTACCTGATAGCATATTTTCATAATTCTGTACAAAAAAAATAAAAGTGTAGTACAGTCTAACATCAAAATAAAAGCTTTTTCTTAATTCACCTAAATGTAAATAACATGTACTAACCAATTTTTAAATAAGTCAAAAGGAATTACTTTATTTAAAAAATATATATTATTTACGATTAAAACACAAATATATACAACAGGCAAAAATATAATATTTTTCAATTTCATGTATTACTCTCAAAAAGTGAATTACAAACTTAAATTGATGGTAAGTGATATGAATGCTTATAGTAGAAATATTAATAAGCCTAGTTAGGTAGGTACCTACAAAATTTCACTCCCTACACTTTTAAACCAAAACAGCCACCTTACCTATCAAAATAAACCAATACAAGTTATTTATACGACGTTCCATAGACATCAGTCCAGGATCGTGGCCGAAAGGAGACTGATGTCTATGGAACGTCGTATGAGGAGAGATGTGACGTTCAAACAAAAATATATTGAGTTCATGCAGGAGTACCGGAACTTAGGCCACATGTCCTTATCTAGGTTCGATTGGCAGTCACAAGAGCATTATTTTATACCGCATCATGCAGTCTTCAAGGG
>DWLS01005247.1:0-12914 GCA_018246255.1 Pachliopta kotzebuea | reverse complement strand
AGAACTCTTTTTAGGGTTAAGCTCGCCTTTGTGACACTATGTTACTTTTATTGAATTAGTATTATTATATATATATACGTGTAAGTGTACATAAAGAATAAATAAATAAATAAAATAAATCAAGAAGCACTTTTAGACAAAAAAAATATTTATTTATTTAATTGATACTACGAAATAGCTTTTATTCCAATAAATTTATAGTGTAGTTAGTTACACAACAATAGAGTGTATACGCTGACAAACCTATTGAAAATACTGCAATTCCAAGCAGTACTCCTTTATTTTGATAGGTTAAAGTAATATATAATCATCCTAAAATATTTTTGTAGGCAAGTGTAGTATTCATTATGACATGAAGGTTTTTCATTTGATGAAAATTGTAAAAATCTGAAAAGTAAAGTTTATAGAGAAGGTAGCTAAATAAGCACTGTTCGTGTGGCCGTAAGTGATCACTGTGACCAAGTATGCATTACCAACTATACAACCCTATTCCCATTACTTTAAAAATATCTTTTCGTAATTTATTGTTAAGTTGTTACTTTAAGTCAAAATTAGCATTGTAACACTGCTTGATGCAATTGAAACTAACTTCAAGTCATGCTCAACGTAAAGACCGCAACTTGTGCGCAAACGAAATTTGACAACATTCTCTATTGTACAATTTGCAAACTATTACTTAAAAGTTAGTGTCTGAAACCCATTAAAACTATGCAAATGGCTTATCTGAAATATAATAACGACTTTCAAAACCAAGACAATACACGTTACAGGCTATGTACAGTAAACTAAAACTCCCAGAGAACAAATAAAATATAATAACATGCTAATATATATTTATTTTCAAGTACAAAATTAACTAAATAAAGCCAAAATAAAAAAAATTCCCATCAATCACACTAAGTAAATCCTTTTAATGAATATATAGTATTCTCATAAATTACATTTACTCATACAATATACAGCGTCTACTGCAAATACTTTAATAGGAGTACTTTAAACCAAAAATAACTTTTTTGTAACAATTTGTCTATATATCTTTGATTTCATGCATAAAGCTAACTTTTCAACTGTGATCCTACTTAAATGATATTTGAAACATGATTTGCTGCTAAGATTAAAACGTTTGAAGTTACAACACCGTGTCTTATTCAACGTTTAAAGCTTAATAATAACTTCTTTAGACCTTTATTAATTATCTAATCTCAATCTATACTTCTTCAGTAAATTTTATGATATTAAAATCATATCATTTCAAAATCAACAGCCATGATATTAAAATGTCAACCGTTTTTCTTAAAAACAAACGAGTTAAATTTATACAAAATAAATTCAAAGAATGGACTTAAATCTTATATTTTTTAAATAGTTTAACAATTCTTGCATTGTTATTAAAATATACAAGGCCTTTATCATTTCTAACTATTGGGAAGCTACTTAATTACGATTCGCTTGTCCTACGGGATACAATATGTTAACGGTAGTTGAAATTGCTTTTGAAGATTTATTGTTACAGTCTCTATCTGCTCTCTACACTTTATATCCTTAATCCTCAGTTATCGGATCCAATTTTCACTAATAGATATATTACACATAGGAACTATGTTACACAGAAAATTATTAATTTTCTTTCTCATTATTCTGATAATTTTTAAAAATACATTAGTACTATTCTTTATGATGAACCTGTGCAAACAATAATTTTTAGTATACCCTTTTTCTCTAGGATTTTGGTAATAACTTCTTAATAAATTAAACAAATAATTATTCGTAAATTATTAATTAATTTATTAACAATTTTAAAAAGATGTATGTAATAGAAACTTAACATCAATGATGAAAGTAATACATGCCTATATACCAACTAAACTATAATGTTACGATGCTAAAAGTCCATAACTGTGTTATACATAAGTTTTGCAGCAAAGAAAATTTTATCCGTTAACTACTAGTAAGTAATAAAACTTTTCCAATTTAAAATTTTTACTTAAATTTTAAATTGGACTAGAACTTGAAATTTTATCTAGCGCGTATTAAAAAGTTACAACATCGCAGACTTCGCGGCGGCCTGCATTAATATTCACATACGAACTTCGCTGATGTTTATGTAATTCATAGAAAAAAATATTTAAAATACATACCTTGACGATTTTGTAGTTTGTAAAAAATGTATTAACTTTGGTATATATAAATAAGTGATATTCACCTTAAGGAAGCAATATTTTGTATTACTACATTGTGACGTTAGCAAACACTTCGACAGAAGATTAAAACGAAACGGAAAAAGATAGAAATTGTTAGCTTTAAACAATAATAAGAGACTTAAACTGATAAATATAACTATGCGTTATTTTGGTTTCATATTTTTAACTAAACAGTGTTATTATAATTCCACATAAAATCACATAAACCAGAAAAAACAATTAAATTTAATAAAGAAACACTAATACAAATTTCTTGCTTTTGCGTAATCAAAGTTAAATTATCTTTAATATGATATTTGAAATGGAACAAAGGAACAAGTGATTGATACTAAAACTTAATTTGCTTAGCCATCAACAAGGTCCTAAGACTAATTCGAGCTTTATAAATTAAGGTCATTTTTCGACCCTTATAATCCGCCTTTCTAATTTAATTCCCTTGAATCGGTGGCCTCCCTGGGCAGATATTAGGATTAACAAAGTTGTCTCTGTCAGGTCTCAACGAGATCTAATTATATAAGTTTTGTTATGCAAAAAGGGTTTAGAAGAAATAACTCAAAAATGTAAAAAAATACAATAATCATTTTTATTTAATTAAGTTTTTTTTATGATAAAAGAAATTAAAAGCTATTCGAAAAAAAACAGGATACTATACTAACAATAGGCGATACAAAATAAAAAAATCATTAACAATACAGACGGTGATTATTAAATTTTGATTATAAATACACATGAATTATTTAGTTATATAACGAAATCATCACAGACACCTAGAAAATTTATTGAAAATGTCCTTTACTCTTTTTAATATAGTAACAATGAAAAACATATAACACTTTGCTCAATAATTAAAATTGTCAATTTATTTTTCAGATTAACTCTGCATAATACTGAGTACTTAACGAATTATTTAAAAATAATTTTCAAAAGTCTAAAAGTCACTCAAGTTGTTACTCGAGGTCGTGGTACTAATAAGCCTACTCCTAACTTCTTTGCAAAAGCAATTTTTCATTAAGTCCGACATTCAGGAAAAAAAATTGTTAGACTCAAACTTAAGCAATTTAGAGAAAAGATCATCAATTTTATGCAAGGTGTAAAAAGTACCAGGATCGTATGAATTATTTTAACTCTAGATATAAATCACTAAAATAAGATCTTAATGATGTAGCAACAGCATTACTGCTCTTTGGAAAATCTAATAGTAGTAAGAGTAGATTTCTATTTTATGAAATGTTAGATAATATTGAAGCTAAGAATGACAATACGAAAGTGGAAACTCATCTCATGGGATTGAAAATACCTTTCCACAATCCAAAACTTTAACACATGTGGCCCTGGAACCAAAGCAGAGCGTGTTACAATGGTTAATAGTCTAGGTTAGTCAGCTACCGTTTCTCAAAATATGCGTGGTTTCTAATGAATAAGAGAATAAGAGATAGATAAATGAATAAGAGCTAAACCAAGAAAATTTTCAACATCATCATCATCTCAACCAATTCACGTCCACTACTGGATATAAGTAATTTGTAAAATATTCCACAAAACATAGTCTTACGTTGTTTTAATTAATTTTCGTATACGCTGTGTATGATCTAGATTCCAATCACGTATATAACTCATATACAGCTGCATATTATTCTATGAATACTTCATAAAGAATTAAATCCACAAAGCAAACAAAAATTTGACGAGTTATTTTTCAATCATGTTCCCTGTTTGTCATTTGACTTCACAAAAATGTAATCAAGCTCGAAAAATTAAAACGATAACTCTTAATTGAAAACAATCCGGCGCTATTGTTTTATTTTCGGTTGGGAAGTATTGTTGAATAAAGCTTTGGTAGCATAGTAATTTTTTTTCCTAATTGTAAAGAACCTTAAAAATCTGTACTTCAATATTGTAAGATCTTTGTCTTCTTGTGTTTCTAATTCATTTCCTTTGTATATTTAATTAATTGAATTAGTGTATCGTTCATTTTCTATTTGTATTCTTGAACTGTTTGTGTACTGACTACTGTATTATTATTTTATGGATTTTGTCTGATATAAATGTTTTATATTTATTATTATTATATCTCTGTATCATCGTCCAAATTTATACATCTGACTTAAACACTTTTTTGGTTTATATACAAAAAATATAGAGGTTTGGTCTTAATCCGTAAACTTTTGTCTTATTATCAATCTAAAGGGATGTCTTATCATTATGATGCTCAATCTTCGTACCTTTTAAAGAATTAGACTTATTATGTCCTAAGTTTTATATTTGTTTGTAAGTAGCTGCTGTAGTTTTGATATCATTAACAGGTAATTTAATTTTATAAATATATAGGGTTATATTAAAGCAATGTGAAATATAATTCAACTTATGTACAATGTAAAGACACAAGCAGAAGGCACGAATATTAGTTCGCCCCGTTTGCTTCCGGTTCTGAAAGCATTTAAGCTTGATTTCTCTGCGGTCGTGGTATGTTACAAACAGAAGCTAGATAGTTAAATGTTACATATACGAGTATGTATACCTGCTAACGCTTATATTTTAATAAAGATAAACAAAAATTTAAAAATATAGTACTGCTTAAATAATTAAAGTTTAATTCAAAGGACAGTAATAAACTGTATCTCTATCAAACCATAAATACTTTATTACAAATTATTAATAAATTAAAACTAAAAAGTAGTACGGACTTGCTGACCAGTCCACATTGTGCTTACAACTCTGTAAAAAGTAGAGAAAAGAAAATAAGAATATAGAGAAAGAAAGTACAGTGAAGAAAGTGAACAGACCCTTTATCCAAAACACGAAGGGGAACGATTGAAAAAAAAGAACTGTGTATTTCGAAGAACCATTCAAATATTAAGAAATTTTGTTTTTGGTATAAAATAGAAAATATAGGAATACCATCGAAATAGTTTTATGTCATTTATAATATTGTTTTTAACTTTAATTTAATATAAGGTTATTTCCTGTTATTGTATGTAAAAGTTCATAATTGTTGTATCATATCAAAGTTATTTAGATATAAAGTATGGTACACATTTCTCCGAAAAATGTCCTGTGTAATATAAATAAAATAATTCCATTATACTTCTTTGTTTAATGTAAAACAGTGCGGTTAAATTTTTCCATTATAACGTGCTGTATAATCAATCAAGCTTTAAGATGACCCTTGAAGGAACTGATCTGTTATCATACTTCAAACTGTCTTAAGAGACTTACTGCGTCCGACCCAATTAATTTATAAAGGACGTAATTTGCATAGTCTTCCTGCTCACCAATCACAATCACAAAATTTGAAGATGCATATGTTTATTCGTTTTATAATATATCATCATCAGCTGAATCGCCCACTGCTTCACATAGCCTCTCCCAGAGATCCACATTTTGACTGGTCCCGTGCTGATGGCATCTATAAATACACCTTGTGGAAGACCTATAAAATTCACACATTTTAATATTTACATAAAATACAAATGTCAAAAATAATCATATTCAAGTTGTATATGTTATAGAAGCAAATATTTTTTGCCGTTACCCTTTGTCACACAAACTCACCCTCGTCAGTTAACTTGACATTTTCTCGTGTGATTGGAATTAAAACAGTATACAGACAGTGTCTTGTCTTTACAGTTATTAATGTTTTGATCGTTTATTTATATTTAAAGCTATGTGTAATAACTTATTCTTGGCAGTTTCAGTTTCACCTCTCACATTCTACACGGAATCTCGGCACCCTGTGGTTTCATCGCATTCAGTAACATGTCTCTCATTAATCTACATTTAAATATTTGTATATTTTAAATGTCTATCTCTACTTAGGCTTAGCGGTACCACTTCCAAGAGGTGTCCTCTTTAGATTCCCATAAAAGACGCGAAGCTGTAGCTCCGATTATCTTTTATGCTCAGTCCAGTAGCGCACTTAAAGTGACCCAAAGTTGCGTTAACGTAATTTAAAGTTAGTATTTAGTTTTTTTATACTTTATTTTATAATGATTTCTGATTCGGTACAAAAAAGTTAAACGCTTTATAATTAGTATCGGTAATAAGCTTAGAGCATAATTCAACAGCTAGTAGCATATTTTAACGTGCAATCTGTTTCCGTAATAATCCCGGGGCCACATTTTAAGAACTTTACTCTAAAGTTGGGATTTTTAGAACCCATCCGGCTAGTTAATGTTCCACCTGTTAACATAGAGCAGAAATATTCTGGCGAGATCGCTTCACCATCCACAGCCTCATTTACACTAAACACCGTCGGAATTAAGGTCAAATGTGAAATAAAAAACTAAGAGCAAAGATAAATGGTGCTTTATTTATCTTCTTGATCTAAAACACAAGGGGGATGCACAAAGGACTAAGACAATAAAGATAATAAACAGCTGTGTTCTGTAACCATTATGAAACATGAGCTAAAATTACTAGGAAAAGTTCATTCATTTAGTAAATAACACTACACGAGTTTAACTTAATGCCGCCAAACATAAAACAGTACTCTTTTGAGTACCTTTTGTCTTAACTTAACTATAAAAAAGGTTTGTAAACTGAAGATAATGTTTTGTATTGTTTTTATTTTAGGTTATAAATTTTTTCTAGTAGTCTTTCTAGTGGAACCTTCTAAAAAGTAACATAGCTTTATTTGTATGTAATAATGTGGTCTGGATTCATCAACATTAGCCGATAAATGCCCACTGCTGGACATAAGCCTCCTCCTAAGATCTGGACTCCGATCAATGCCGGGGTCTGCATTGTTAATCATTAATTTTGCATTCTAGTGATATCTGCAACAAAGATTAGGCTACCCCTAGTTTGCCCTAGCCTAGTTTTTCCAAGCAGATAATGTATAACCATGTAAGTATTGTCTTCTTTATAACGTTCTTTTCTGGAGAAAAGAAAAAGTTTTGAAACTTTCAAGAGTAAAATTTTAATTTAGTATTTATTTCAGCTACGACAGAAATCATTTTAAATGTAATATAACTTATGAACTTGATTATTTCCTAAAAATGAGTTTTAAAGACATGCATGGTAGAAAACCGGGACGATCAGGAAATAACTAACAAACACTTGAATACTAGGTCTGAATCCAGTCAGCTTAAATAATTACGTCTAAAGCCATATACCAACATACAAGTTACGTGAATTTAGTTAAAATTCAAATTACTAATTCTACAAAGGCCCGCATACTATGTACGTTACATTAATCCGGCCTGTTGGCTTTATACTATAAATCCACTGTAAGCATAGTTTCCTACGCAGCCATGCCACTGAGTTTAGATAATTTAAAACTACATTGCATTGAATTATGGTACATTTTTCAGTAATCACTAACGCTTCTTCACATACGACAAATGTTATATGAAAGCTGCTTCAATTGAAATGTAAAGGTATTGCAATTTGTTTTCTAAGCAATGCATACATCCTGTAATGAAATTATTATCCGTGTACTGATTTACAATAATTTTACTATTGTAAGGAAAAAACATTATAAAAAAACTGCCATTATTTTATTCTAGATCTTGCCAATTACTTAGGATTACAAGTGAGATACTTGTAGTTTAAAAATTCTATAAAAAACCTGATATTTTTTAAATTCTCAAACCTATTGTATTATATAAAACAAGCGATCAGAGTTGTATAATAACAGAAATACGGATAAAGTAATACATGGGTTAAACCTGTAAAACCCTTCTATATATATAGGGGTCTAAAAACTTATTTGGCAACGTTACTTCACTCCGCCCATATTTTAACTACAACAAGTGCGGGCGACGTGTGGCTATAGGAAATTTTTTGATCGTGACAAAAAAGTTCGTATAATATTAAATCATAACATGAATAATACCCGAAACTGTTGTAAAAAAAAAACGTTCAATCGATTACAAAAAACAAGTACATAGTAGATTGAAGTCAATGTTATAATTTTTTTTTATGAAGGACCTTTTTAAAATCCTGTCATTCTATTGGTTTACACATGTTCATGCGTATTTATCGATTGGGAACATTTTTATACAGAAAAACTTGGAACTGTTAATCCAATTTAAGAATGTATCCATGAAATACGCTACACGCGGTTTAAAAAAAACCTATGCGGGTACTTTTTATTCTTCGTGAGCGTGATCTTCGAGAACGTGAGCACTTTTCTAAATTAAAAGGCATTTATATGTTAGGGCAGGAAACGCGATCGTTCAGTAGTTCGCTTTAAATTTTTTAACAATCAATCAATTTACTAAAGTACTTGCAATATCATTATCTTTTGTGTTTTCTATTTATTTACATAATGAAAACTAGAAAAACGTTATGTTTAACATCAATGGATGCATAGACATTTTCAGAACTTCTACAAAACATGCACTGATATTGCTTTGGGTTTCTCTCATATTTCTATAAATCCACTTAAGTTTGCAATATAAAATCTGTATAATAAATCATTTCGGAAATTTCGGAAACAAAAACAGTGACTATTTAATTTTCTAGTATTTGTTAACAAAACCGTTGTCTACCAGTTAACATGAGGAAAAAAATTAACTTTTTTAATCGAGAGAAATTTATAATAAACACATGCTGATTACAAACGCAACATTTACGAAATTTAAGGGGCTTATGAAATATGTTTCAGTCAAAATAAACAACGTACAGGATATTGTAGCGGTATATACATAACGTCCCAAAATTTGATTACAGGTAGGAACGTCGGCACACAAGGCAGCAAGGTGCCACAGATAAGACACGGCCTCCTTTAACAACATCTTAAATAAGATTACTTGTACTTGTGTAAATTCTTAACTCATTTCCTCTGTATTTTATACACAACCCCAATTTACATGAAATTATCACATACAGTCGTAGTACACAATGATAATATATAACAAGTAAACTTTCTTAACTAATAGCAAAAAGATTAAAACATCTTTAAATATTTAAGTTTGAAGTATCTCGGTGAGATTTTATTAAAATCAAATCACATTTCTATTTAGTGAATAAGTGTGTTTACGATTAATTTAAATGGAATACTTTGAAACTTCATAGGGTTTATTTAATTTAATTTAGAAACGACAACCGTGGTAAAGACCCGGCTTGTAGAAAAGCTCGATTAATTAACAAGGACTAGTCGCAAGGGAACTCCAGCAGCAGATTGTTATTTCTGTATTCCATTTGGGCTTCTACAAAAGGAAAACTGTTTAATTAATATTCACCACATATTATTTCAGTGGAAAAATTACGATCTAAAGTTGATTTGTATGTTTATGTTCAGATATTTAGTATTAAGGGATTAAACATTTCTTTTGACTGTAAATAAATAATGTACTCCAAAGAAATTATACTTAGAATTGTAATTTCTTTGTGTGGTAAATATAATATCTAAATCATGAGGTAATTATGAGACTGGGTAATAATAAAAGGGAGTTTTATTACGTTTATGCTTTTCCCGCATCCTTCCTTCTTGTTCCGCGTTGCTGGTCATAATATCGTTATAGCGCTTTTATCCTATGAATAAGCTCGAAGCGTGATTTATTCAACAAGGTAAACGCTGTAAAGCTTTCCAAGCGTAATCGTTACAAAGCGGTTGGTCATTTTTGAATAAATAAATATTTTCACGTTTATACATTTTCTCTATTTACGTTTTCACATAATATGAAGTCACGAAAGGAACAAAACATTCACCGAAGTAGATCTCTATTGCATAGGAATGGCCCGGTAGTTGATAACACAGCACTAACTTCCGCTTTCAAAGAGCATGCAAAATTATTAAATTTCGGTTTGAAGGTTATTGTAGCTTAATATTAATGGAGTACCTAAACAAACAATTAAGTCTCAAAGCGAGTCAAGAGAACCGTCTTGGTAATAGTCATAACACCGTTCTGATGGTCAACATATTAAAGTCCGAGTATTTTGGACGAGCGCCGCTTTACTTTCTACGAAATTTCTGTTACATAACATCACGTGCAATAATATATTAATATTAAAGACCTTTATCATTATGTGATACTATAAATCGTTTTTATCGATGCAAATTAGACCCAAACATTACTTTTAAAATAATAGAACTTTATATTCTCTTTTATAACTAAGGTATTTTTGTATACTATTTTAGCTTATAAGCATGACCTGTGGTTTTCAAACTAGTTGGTATTCGATATGTCGTTTTACCTTATTTACAGCTGGGAACAAAACAAAATGAATAGCCTCGATGTATCTCGCAGTTAATGTTCCGCACGAAACTTCTTGAAATTCTCTTGTGTTTTTGTTAAAGTCAATTTTATTCTTGGAGCCAGTCGTTAAAGCTAAGTAACCGACCTCATTAACTTACTTTTTAATTTATTTAGACTAGGGTTGAAAGAGCTTAAAGTCGAACCTATTTAAGACCAAAGAAGCTACAACTGTAATAAAAAATGGTAAAAGTAGAATATGAATGTGAATTATTTTTTGTTCTAAATAATTTTTTACTAAAAATAACTGAAACTACACAAACTTATAACAGATGAATATAAAGTATCCTTTTTTCCTCCATTGGGAAAAAAAAACTCAAATATTTAATGGATCTTCTGCAAACATTTTGTTAAAAAAGGATAATAAAATACGAACAATTTTGTAAATAAATCCAAAAAACTTCTTTATAACATAAACTTTTAAATATATATATAGAAAAGTTACAGTCAACCAAATTTGTACCAAGCCTTTCAAAATGTCCTTCTCATCCTTCATTCTGAAGGGAAATAGTAAATTTTTGTATGTGACTATCGTGTCTTTTTTTTGTTATTATTATTATTTTTTAATTTTTATTGCTCGGTTTGATGTGAACCGGTTTACGGATGTGCACGGGCCTAAGCCAAGTGCAAATCCAGGGGGAGAATAAATTTATAACTAGTTGCTGACAGAAAGGTTGGTGATGTCAGAGGAATGCAATTAGGTAGTTGATACGGCAGGATTTTGCTCTATCTGTAAAAACTTTCTTACTATTCGACACGTATTTAAAATGGCAGCTTTTTATATCAGTTTGTATAAATTTTTAGATAGGTGGAAGTTTTTAAAAGACTCGTGTAGTTGTTTTGGTACGACACCTGTTGTGGAGATGACAATGGGGACTATTATTACTTTCTGCAGGTGCCAAAGACGGGTTATGTTATTTCCTCTTTTAATTCTGTATATTTTGATAATTTTACCGCTATAGTGGACTGCAAATTATGTGTATTTGGGACAGCTATGTCGATCAGGTTTCCGGTTTTATTACATTTATCAATTAACGTAATGTCTGGTCTATTGAAGTGTATGGTTCAGTCAGTAAGAATGGCTCGAACGTAATACAGCTTTATCTCGACATTTTCTAAAATCGTTTCAGATTCATATTTATAATATGGTTGCATGAAAGGGATAAACTCATACTGGTGTGCAAGGTGTCGGTGGATTATATTAGCTATCTGATCATGTCTATGCTTGTAATCAGTTTGAGCCATCGCCTTACATGCTCCTTTAATATGTTGGATTGTTTCTGAGCTGCTATTACATTTTCTGCAAGTGTCGGAAGTAAGAGATTTTATTATATGTTTTTGATAGTTTTTCGTTTCTATTACTTGGTCTTGAATAGCCATTATGAATCCTTCAGTCTCTGAGAAGAGATCGCCATGACTGAGCCAAGCGTTCGACGCCTCTCTGTCGACATTGGATTGGCATAAGTCGTGGTAGTGTCGTCCACGCCCACTCTACGCCGTGGGCCCGCCTGTTCAACCCCCGACGGCAGGCTATCGCATTTTGTGTGATGAGGGCTCGCCTGCTCAGCTCCTCATCACCGGTGTCCCGCAAACTGAGGTACCCAGCACCGGCTCTAGGAGCGAGGACGAGGGAAGAGGATTTGGGGAAGGAGGAAACGGCGCGTGTGCAAAGTGACGAATCGGGTGTGAGAGGAGCCGGCGGCGACTACCGTGTTGACTGCGACAGTGGAGGAGTTCAGTGCATCGGGCCGACCCCGATTTGGATCGTCAGTGTCGGGACGGGGAAGCGTAAAGTATATATATATACTTTACAGCTCGCGGAGTCCGGATCCGCGAGCTCATGGTCCGATGAAACTTTCGCGGCCATAATAGTGACCGAAAGCATCAACATCATCCGAAAAAAAAAGCGGTTTAAAAGTAGCAGTAGCATTATAACTAGCAATATTTAATTTATTAATTATAAAATTGTATTTTACGTTATACTAATAAACAGGTCATTGAAATGACGGGACGAGACGAGCACAGCGTTATGGTTAATATCCGTCTTCAACACCGCATTTCCCTTCTCACACAACACTTAATCTCGTTAACTTAGTAATTTTATTAGTGACAACGTCTGCGTATGTAAAATAACTGAAAAAGAATCTACTGTTAATCTGCTTTCTTATATACATCGCTTAAAATGTTTTTACTCATGTAAACAAGTCACACTGCTGTCTACGTCATGTCCCACGACAGTCGGAATATTGAGTTCTAATGAGAATTGTACCTGGTCGGATCAGCGGGTTCGACCCCTGATCTTTTACCCCCGAACTACTAAAACCAGATCATTCAGATTGTTTGATTGTCTTCAAGTAGTCGTCTAAGAAGTTGAGCTGAGATATTACAATCATTCGAAATAATTCCGCGACAATATTTATATTGATCATCATCATCATATTGTTATCTCAAGGGTAGGCAACGCACTGGCATCGCTAGTGACCGTGGGCGGCGGTGAATCACTTACCATCAG
>DWLS01005246.1:0-12915 GCA_018246255.1 Pachliopta kotzebuea | reverse complement strand
TTTTTTGAGCCATTTGTCAGTCTTGTCGAGTTGGTTTTGGAGTATAGTTGAGGCGACTTCCGGTTTGGAGTGACTGGACTTTAAGAAAGGTTGGAAATAAATAAATAAAGTAAACAAAAACGCGGACATAACGCCACAAGGCATTCTCTTACAGTCAACCTTTCTGATTTGATTAGAGTAAAGAGAAGAAAATACAAATATATATATATATAACTATTTTAAATAGGTGCCAAAGAAAAAACAAAATTAGCAATATTGTAAATACAGACATGGTTATACATGAATACATAAACATATACATACAAATATATTTACATAAATAAAAAACAAATAAGTTTTCAGGAGACTGTTGAAAGGGTACTTTTTGGAATCACAGGAGTACTTATCTTATATGTTTTATTTATTTATGTACTCTCATATTTTTTGTATATATATGTCTATACCTCCTTTTGTATTTATTTGTATAAGTATATGTATGTATCTAATAACGACGGTATTATTCTGGTTAAATGTATCCTTCAGACTTCAACTACTACATCATCTCCCACCTCCTGGCAGAGAATGCCTGTAGTCATCAAGTAGTTTTTTTTTAATTAAATTGAAAATAAATATCTAGAAGAGAACTGAAAAAAAAGGAGAATTTGGATTCCAATCAATATACAGTATGTATTGTATATATATAGATTGAATTGATAATATAAATATACTTGCAGTAATCTTTTACCAAGGAGCTACAGAATAGAGTTCTTCAAAATTGGAGTGATACGAATTTTACGGTTTTTAGTTGGTCACCAATGCGCCAGTGGTGCAGCAGGGGAAGGCGACGGTAACTTACCATCAGATATGCCGTATTTGCCACCATAGTAGTATAAAAAAATCTTTGTATATATATCAAAAAGCTTACCAACCTATTCATATGAATTTTCAGTTCCCGTTAATTAACTATGAGCTAGTAACGAATTTGAAAGACCTCTAGCATGTTTATATACATTTCATGCTAGCTCATATTTATATCGACAACATTACTGTGTTACGGTTTGAATGGAGCTGTATGCTAGTGAAATTACTAAAGTAACGAGACTTAATACCAGTTATGTTTTCATAAGAGAAAGACCGACAATGAATAAAGAAAACACTTACTGATAAACTGAAATATTCTGTTACACTCGGATAACAGATCCATTAATCACATGTAGTTTATAAACTAGCCATAAGGACCCATTGTATAAGATTAGTATAAAAGAAGCTTATATTACCAAATATAAGCAGTTCTCTCTCAGTTTTTATTAACTTAACATCATAGCTTGGGCAGTAATTCCAAGCATGTAGTTTTTAAAAACCTTTCCACCCGATGGCTTAAGTTAACTCACCTTACGTTTTTCTTTCCATTCCATTAGAACGCTGTGCTGGTTAAGATGGAATACAAAGCATCACATTGCGCTCGTCGCCTTGAGAAATAAGTAGCGTTACCCCTGTAATTTCACTAGCATACAGCTCCATTCAAACTAGAATATAGTAATGTTAACATATTACTATTTGGCGGTAGATACAATAGCTTCGAGATCTAGGTCTCCGGCAATACAGAAGACTATCACCTGTAGTCTCAAGGCGACGATGGTGCTGTGTATACCACCTTAACCAATGCTGCGTTATAGGAAAGCGTATCACTTACGTACTTATTAATAGGTGAATGTCGTCTCATCCTCACGTGGTATTAAAAAATTCGATACATGTTATTTATTAGGATTTTTCTACTTACAATCCCTGCTAATGTATTTTCCTTTAGACAGTAAATATTTAAACGTATATTGAGGAGAAGAGTACATAATTTCCGTGTTGCCTGGATTTAAAGAAGAGAATTGATTTAACATTTCATCTTACTAATAGTTGATACGTTTATTGTCAAAAGATGATTAAAATGGATTTCGGGGTAGCGAGTTTTAGGGGCATGCACCCTAGGGATTATTGGCAAGATACGGAGTGATCGTAGCCGCAGAGTGCAGGACCATGTCCTCCTCTGGGACATGTTTAAGCTTATTTGAGAGGTACCAGAGACTCTCGAAATGTCTTGAAAACCAGTGTGGGTGTGAAAGCCCATGAGACCGTTTCCTTCCCACTCCACTCGTTACTAAAAAGGCGAGATTAATTTAAGTTTTAACTGGCGAGCTGAGGTTCTCATTCTTTACAGCCTTTTATTACAAAACTGACTAACAATCACATTTAACTGTCGTTCATAATAAGTGATAATTGTGGAGTTAAAATTCTTCGCCGCTCGTTGCTATAACGTTACATAATTACTGTTTGGTATAATGTCTTCATTTCAACGTTTAAATTACCACGGAATTATAGCTGTTCTCACTCATCTGCTTCATTTTTATTTATTTGATGAGACCACGAGATACTCTGGCTGTGATAAATGGCGCTGGTTAAGATGATATACCCAGCAACATATAGCGCTTGTAGTCTTAAGATGAAAGGTATTAAATCTCACTACCCCAGTAATTTCATTAGCATACAGCCCCCTTCAAACCGGAACAGTAATGTTTGGCGGTAGAAATAGGAACAGCTGTCGTACCTACGTAGACGGCCTCCGATAACACTCACTGTTGGAACGGTGCTGCGATGTCCACATCCAGGGGTTTCCCGCGACCTTCACTAGATCGTCGGTCCAGCTTTAGGGGGATTACCAGCAGTACGTTTACTGAAATGCGACCGCTACTCTTAGGACCTTACTGCCCCATCGGCCGTCAGTTCTTCGAGCGGTACGTCCTGCCCATTGCCACTTAAGTCTAGCAAATTTTTAGGCTGTCGGTGACCTCAGTCCTCCTGCGGAATTTACGGAACTCCTCACATCTGAACCAATTTACTTTATAACCTACGTATTAACTTACATTGGTTCTACTTCAATTATATCTGTCTTTGCCAAGGTTTGAAACATGAATAATAATTTAACCTGTAATGAGTCTACCGTAAGTTTGCATCAAAATTTATTAATGACTGAATTCTGTATGATCATATGAAACTTGAGTTTATTTTTTTTACACAAATTGACAATCGACCGTTAATTGGCATTGAGTTCTAACGTTTCAACAGCGAAAGTGTCAAAATTCGCAAATCTACGGCCGCAGTTGTGTGACCTTGTGTTGTTTGTGTTGATCATTAACTTAAATGTGGTCTGTCGTTAAGTGAACTGCATGTTCAAAACTACTCGTTACAGCTAACTGCGTGTGAACAATGTTAAATTATTTTAAATTTAATATCACTTTAATTCGACCTGTTCATAAATGTGTACCGAATAAATAAAATTTAGGTGTCTGTTGGAAGCTTTTGTGTGAAATGATCTGGTGGACAAAAATGTTAAATTAAGAGGCTTCTGCATGGTTGGAGATTGAAAAAGTACAATTAAGTTTTTTTTTTAAACCACTAAAGTGGCAAACAAATAATAAGTATTGAGAATAAAAGAAGAATGAAGTATGATCTTCGCCTGAAGAGATCTTACATTGTCTAATGATGATAGCTCATTTGATGCTGGACACGTGGATCACGGGGCCCATGGCATATTAACCTAAACCTAACCTAATGTTGTTCCTGCTCCTGGGAATGTAGCTATCAGGCGGCGGATTAGTAGAGAACCAACTGATAAACGATACGTCGTAATCGAATCAGAAATTAGATCAGCAGAAAAACTAAAGTCACCGACGTAGCTCTAACGATTGCTAGATTTAAGTGGCAATGGTTAGGATATCGCTCGAAGGACTTGCATGGCAGTAAGGTCATGGAGTTGGTCAGTGTTATCAGACGTCTAACAAGGAGGAGCAACGATCTGGTCAAGGTCAAGTCGTTGGATGCAGAGCACAGGACCGATCGAAGTGGAGATCTTTAGGGGAGGCGTATATCTAGGAGTAGGCATTTATCGGCTGATGATATATATTTCATTATAATAGTGTATATATATATACTCATACGTACGTATTTATCTATTTTAGGTATACATTTAACACATTTGAATACGAGTTAGGTGTTCACCTGATATTTAGGCCTTAAAGCTCTGGTTAAGATAGTATTCACAACACTAAACTGCGCTCGACGCTTTGATACGTAAGGTCTTAAATTTCTTTACCCCAGTAATTTCACTACCTGACACCCTTCAAATTGAAACACAGTAAAATTTGCACATTACTATTAGACGGTATAAACAGTAACTGCGGTGTTATCATCAAATCGTCAGTATAATCACTAATTACAAACAGATAGATTTTTGGTTTTTGTGTAATCCAATTGTATGAGGTTTAATGAATCCTGAATGATTGAAAAAAAAAGATTATTTCAGCACCCTACTGAGAGTACGGTGCTATTTAAAAAATATATTTGTGTATAAAGCACGAAGAAAAAATTAACAGCACAATAATCAGACAAACATTCAGTTTCATTATGAACAAAAAGCTTATACTGCGCGTGGAATTAAAAAAATAACATACGGACGAGAGGTTGTTGTGCAGTTTCAGTTTACTGCTTGCATAGATCTCGGATTTGATTCCGGGCTCATATTATAAAGCAGGCGATATATTAGAATTTACTAGTGGTAGGTTTAATCTCTACCTCCAAATATTAATGTGAGTTACTGTGTTCCGGTTTGAAAGGTGATGTATACTAGTGAAATTATTGAGGTAACGAGACGTAATGTGGTTTAGTGTATACCATTTTAATGATTGCTATGTTATAAGCAATAGTATCATTTACCATCAAGTGAACGCCTTAGATTGTATAATAAAAGAGAAGTTAGGATTTACTAATTAATTGACTTTGCATTTTAAATCATTGTACATAATGTGTCATAAAATACATTTCGATACAATCCAAAACAGTGGGTGGCCCGATAAAGTAAAGAGATACCCGTTTCTGGGTGGAGGACCTTTATATTTATGACTCCAAGTTTATCAGTAAAAGTTCAGTAGTCATATAAAGCAAGGGATCCGTTGGTGCGGCCTTTAAGCCTTCGTCTAAAAGTAAGTCAGTCTATTGCTGATGATGGAGATCTTTAATGTTTTTCGTAGAACTTCTTAATCATCATCAGCCGCTCTTTACTGGATATAGGCTTCCTCACAAAATACATCAGTCCAAATAGATAGAGATAGTAAAAATGCCTGTTCAAAATTATGATGAATCGAAATAAAAAAATCGGTCATATTCTGCAGTTTCCAGTGACCTTCATCAGATCGTTAACCAGTACACGGCTGCCCTGTGTCCTGCCATTGTCACATAAGTCTAGCAATCTTTAGAGCTATCTCTGACTTCTTCTTACCAGAGCGTAAAGATAACTCAGGAGCAAAGACTAGAGTTTACGATGAGTAGTATTAAAAACCACTTTAGTTTGGAAGACGATCAGCGTGAATATTTTCATAGAAAAGCTATAGATGATAATCGATCCAGGATCATTTTTTAACTTGGTGGGTAACAGTAATCTTTAGCATTAGGTTTAAATATAAATTGAATAATTCGTAGTGAATTGCTAATATGGTTCGTGGTCTGCCATTAGTGATCATTAATTATTCCATGTGCGCTTCCTCTAACCCAATAAACGAGGTAAATAGATTTTACTTAAGATTATTCTGCAGCGTTTCTTTTCCCTATATAGTATTAAATGTATCATTATTAATTCAACCGATATAATTTATCTGCTGGACATAGGTCTGTCCCAATAGTGGAGTGATTTCAGTCGTCTCCCCCAGAGCCTCGTTTATTGATTAGTAGGGTACATCGCCAGCAGATGACGTTGCCTTGGGTCCCGTAAGTTGTTATGTGGCACCACTTAAACCCCAAGAAAATTGTATTCAATGTATATATTCAAATATATTTCCATAGTCCGCGATAAATCTCGCCGTCGCGCTGTTTTCAAAGATCGTATATAAATCTCACAAGATATATTATGTTTCAATAACTGTAACCCAGTGATAGTCACAGCTGACGATAGGAATATAAAATAGATTCTTAAAATGATAAATATACCAAGATTGTAGATAAAGAAAACAAGACAAGCAGATTCGTATCGTAAACATAAATAATGGGATAGGACAGACGCAGGCTAATTTACATGAGCAACTTTCACTACTTAATAGTAAGGTTCTAATATGCAATATAATTAATCATTATATTCTGTTCTGTTTTGTGTATATAGATGTATATATAAATAATATATTTAGTCACTGTTAAACAAATTACGTAAGTGAAAGGGTGAGGTTTTGTAACATTGCATGCGTCGTCATTGCGGACCAAAAATGGTTTAAAGCCTTAATCCATCGACCAACGCTTTCTATAAATCTAGCTTTATTTAAAAAAAAGGCTATTCGATAACTTATTACAGGTTTAAGAGTTTAATTTGATTTAATACTATAATATTTTTTATGTACACAGAAGAAATATCATGTAATATAATGAATGACAATATATTAAATATATTACTAGTGATAGGTAACTATTGCCTGTGACTGTATAGGTACTACCGCAGCTTGTATTGCAGCCGACAAACATTACTGTGGAAACATTACTGTATTCCAGTTTGAAGGGTAAACTATTGAAATTACTGGGATAACGAGACAACACCTTATGTATCAAGACGACGATTATGGTAAGTCTAGTTTACCACAGTAATTTGGGACTTAGGAATGTTTGGATGCAACTATTTAGTTTTAGAAATAGGATTGCTGTTGTAAATTGACCGTAAGTTGTTTACATCATGACAATGGCCCAAATATTTAACTCGTGTTCAGTTGTTGGCGTAAACTCGTGCAACGTTAACGTGCGCAACCGCATGAACAAATTAGTGCTTTTATATTAGATCCTCTTTCGACTTCGCAACAAAATGAGGGTATTCGGCAAACTGTGCAATATTGCCCACCCGCGGTTACCGAGCGATTTCAATGAGCTCGCAAAGCGTAATACATAAGAGAGTTGCCAAGCTGACTGACGGTCATTACTCACAGTTCACTGTGAAATAACCTTCGCTACATTGTTAATAACACTTTAAATCGATAAGAAATTCGCTTGAATAGTATTTTATTGCGTTCAAATGACATTACAATTACTAATAACGCGAAAGGTCAAAGACAACGATTACGTTATAGAAGGGTTTACTAACGAATAGTCCAATTGAAACGCATTTTAATTACAATTGGATGATATAAAAAAGAGGTGTAATGATCATACGGAATTACAGTTTTTTCCGATGATGCGACGAAACGAGCAAAACATTCACCTGATGATAAGTGATACTATAACATTATGTTGATTAAGATGGTACAGCACCGTATTGCATCTGTCGTAAGGTCTCGTTTCCCCTTTAATTTTATTAGCAAACATCACCCTTCGGGGTGTTAGGGTTTCCAAACAACAATTCACAGGATCCAAGTTTACTTCACGAGGCTCTGGCTCCCCACCAGCCCGTATTGGACCAATGTGGTGGTAGACGGCCCAAATCCCCTCCTATTGTGAAGGATTACTCACTAGTGTACGTCTATCACTTGATGAAGACAACCCTTTAAACTGGAACACAGTAATATTTGCACAGTATTGTTTGTCAGCTGCAATAGTACGACTTAGACAGTCATCTGCATAATAGACTTATTACTACTAAGTATATTATCATATAATTAGTAAAATTAATTATAACAAATATATGTCCTTGTATAATCCAATCCTATCAGACTTAATGAATCCTGAATGATTAATGAAATTTTATTTCAGCTTTCAGTCGAGAGTTATTATACGCTTCGAATTTACCACCAGTAATAGATATATTACTGTTGATTGGATATATTTGTTTAATAATGCGATTTATGTAGAAAATTATAAAAGTTTCATTAGACCTAATAATTTTAAATGTATATTCATTATAATTGAGTGCCATCCTCAAAATGAAGTTGGACGGTCAGTTGGAGAAAACTATAATGATTTTGGGAAATTTCATTATGGTGTCAAACCACTTTCTTCTCTGTCTTCCGGATGCTGGTTTTTCGCGAATCGTGCCTCCGAAAACCAGCTTTGGTATATCGAAAAGAGATCTCCTTTACAGGTGCATCTTCCTCTGCACAAAAGTTCTCATCAGCCGTCGTTTGCAGTTGGCTCTTTGCAGTGCTTTCGCGTTTGAGACGAATTCCCTCCCGGCGATTTTTAACATGTTACGTAATACAACATATATATTTTATGTGAAAAGTGTATATGTATGCGTCCTGTATAAAAGTTGGCACATGAACGAGTTGACGGAGAATCTTTGGTTCCGTTCCAAGTGGTAATTTATTCCACAACGTCTGGACTGTGCGACGCTTCTGTATTATGTAACGGCCGGCTAAAAGACACTGGAGTGCCGGTGACGTAGTCCTCGGGGTCCGAAATAATTGCCGCTGCAACCATCCTGAATGGGGGTCCCTGCTAAATAAATTATTCAAAAGCCGTTGCTACTGAATCTAACGTATCGGACAACGTTTAGTTGACCGGCGAATGAACTATTAGTCCATTGCTTAAAATAGTTCTCAACTAGTTAATATTTATACAATGCATCAAATTCTTTTATCATATAAATGTCATTCATCCTTCTCCGAAAATCAGAGTCGTTATTAACACATCTTTTTCTTTCCTACTTATTATATCTACAGTATATATAATCTATAATCTTTTGCTTATAATTATTTACAATTTGAATACAATATATTGATCTACTTCAGTTAATTTTCTTGAAGACATTACTAGTTATGATTGTACAATATTTTAACAAACTATTTCTAATGTCTTTACAACTTATTATCTTTCTAATAATATTAATATTTACTAGTTCTTCTATATATTTTTAAATTATGCTTTTCATTTGAATATATACTATAGTATTTCTAAATGAAATACACTCATTCTTTTCTAGTGTTTACGAAGTCCTTGCATCCGAATCTATATAAACATTCATAGAACTCATCATGACCTATAAACGTCTGTGCAGGTATAGGACCCAGTTCTAGCATTTTCTTTATCGCTGTATAAACAAATATAACTTATTTAAAATGTTCTTTGATATATATCTTTGATATATAGAATTGAACAGTTGAAAATTTTACGTATTTTTTAAATTAATCGCCGATTATATCTATTTGGACTGTTGTAATAGATCTAGAGCTCTAGACTAACAGAAATGGTAAAGACCGCCTTTATTTTATTATGGTATGGTTACCGTTTTAGGAATAGCTAATTTGTAATTCGGCAGACGTTTACAAGTGAACGTTTTGGTGTTATATAAAACAATTAGTCTGTTTCGAGAGCAATCCACTTAGCCGTTGTTCCCCAGCATTGCGTAAGGAGAACATTTCATATCACCGAGAAAGGTGATAGCCGTGTGTAACTTTTTATTTCACGTAACGTATACGGTTAGTATTACTAAAATTAGTGTTTTATTGGGGACGTGGGCATGCTGGATGTCCTCATGATGACCGTTTAGAAATTAGTTATTAAAGATAACATCTTACAAGACCCAAACCAACCTATATCTATACTCATTCATAACTATACTGTTTCTGTATTAAATGCTGGAGCTTCTCTACATATCACACGTTTTGTTTGGCTTTTTTAACCAATTAAAAACGCAAACGGTTACATATTATTTAACAGTAGTATACTGAATAGGTCTAAGGTTTTATGAGTTTTTGAAATATTATTCGTTTACAACGTAAGTTATTTTATGAATTTAATAGATACCAAACTGTATAGGGCTGTAAAAAATTTATATCTTTCAGATGACAGGTTTTGAAAATGTAACATATGTACGATAAGCTGTCAGAACAAACTCGTGGTGTTATTACGTATCCTGTTTGGAAGACGAGCTATTATCAGCAGCTTAAGTACTAGAAGTAAAAGTCAATAGCTGGGTTTTGGACTCAACTAAAGATTTATTTGATGACTGCGCCAGTATTGACTGCATTAAGTAATAATTACAGCCAATAGACTAAATTTAAATAAATGTTATTACTGAGGAAATTCTTCATCAGCCGAGACGTCTACTGCTGGATATAGAATTCCCCTAATAGTAGACGGATTTAGGCTATTTCCCAGATTAGCCAGAGACTGGTTTTTTGATTAGTAGCAAAGGTTGGCTTTGGTCCCGTGAGTTGTTGTGAGGGATTACTTAAACTCCTCAGGATTACTATGGCTCAATTATCGATTATGTATAATACGTATGATATACGAGAACCGTTTGCGAGATATATAATAACACCGTTGCTGGTAGGTAAAAGGATATATTTTATGATTGTCATATATGCGAGGATATAGATCCTGTCTTTATTGATTAATACTAAAATGTTTACGTCGAGTAGTTTTTGGGAAGTCAGCGACGTGAAGGCCATATTCCTCATTCCCCTCCGTACATAAGATATATCTCTTGTTTTTGTGGATAATTTTCCCCGTTTGCTATCAACATTTGCCGTTTAAATTTGCAACCGTATTGCTCTGATATTAAGGTGGTTTATTCCACGTTTGTATTAACTCGATGCTAACTTACATATAGTGTATGTTATAAAAGTTTGGATTTGTGAAACTTATGTATAACAATTTAAATTACTAATACATTGTCTTTTGCATGATGTTTATTTGATATTGATAGTTGGTGAATAATTGATAAATAGTGTAAAGGATACGCTGTTGAGTAATCTGATGTTGAGGAACGGAAAAACGAGTAAATCTTCATCATCTCCAGTTCAGCTTATCGTTAATCAAAGACCACGATAGAAACAAAGTATTATTTACTCATTGCGATTAAGTATGCTAAATCCTCTTTTATAGTGAATATAAATATAAACATGGTTTTTTTATATAAACTGGGCCTCACGTTTCAGTTGGTGTTCATAAATAATATCTGCTGTCCATTTTATTATATTCATTTATTCCTTCTTCCTTCCTTGTCGTTATAGTCTTAGTACTAGAGGAAAGCTCCACGATTTGTTGTCATTAGTTTTCCTGGATTAAATTCGGTGCGTGTTGTGGCGATGATGTAAATCACTTACCAGTGTTATACTTAGATTTGATTGCGTCACATTTCTAAGTGTTGCTTAATAGGAAAATTTGCGGCTGTGGTGGTGACTAAGGGTTTGGAGAAGGGGGTGTGCGGTGGCAGCCACTGGCCGCGTTGTGTGGGATATAGTAATATCGTAAAACTATGTTAAATCTTCGTACCGCGGACGGGAATTGGGACGTATTCGCGTGTTCGACCGCTGTTGTGATATCGGTGCCACCGGATATATTAACCGTACTACGACCCGCTTCGATTATACACACAAACATACTAAATTATATAATTCATTAAATATACAAACATGTAATACAACGCATTTTGTAATTAATGGCCCTTATAAAAATTAATAATCTTCAACATATATTAAGAAACTTTTTGAATAACATTACAAGATTGAAAACATACATCTTAAGAAAAGGAAAATGTATGTATGCAAATATATGTACATGTATACTTGTGAATAAGTGTAGTGTAAGTAAGCTACCCTTATTTAATCATAATACTTCCTTATCAACAAAAGAAGCTCTGGCTCCTTACCAATACTCATAGGGTCTGCGTGTTCCTTTACTATTGAGGGAGACCTATGTTCAGCAGTGGACATCTATCAGCGGATGATGATATTATATTTATTTCGATAGCACTCATAATCATATTAACAGACATATAAGCGAATATATTACAAGTAAATAACAACTCTGTATTTCATCTAAATACCCTCAGTAATAAAAGACTTGCGAATGACTCGATACATACATCTTTGCTCCATTTACTGAGCAAAGTTAACCCTTTAGCTGGTGTTAAGTAATCAGATTATCATCTTAAAGTACCAGCTGGAAATTAACGGCTGGCATCGCTTTATGGTAATAGCTGGAGATCAACGCACTTGCGCAGGCGCAGCCGTTAGACACTTCTTAATGGAGATTATTAAATATATTGCATGCGTTTTATATAAACGCAATTTATAGTCTCTCATCTGGGACTTGGGGAGATGCTGGGGATAGAGGTCATTAACCATTCTAGCCAAGTGTGATAGTAACGTCCGAAAACAACTATTGAGATCAGTAAGGATGGAACTCTCTCCTATATGAGAGGTAAAGCGTAACACTGCTATCACGGTAGCGATAAGCTATACAGCAATCTAAGCCCCAGTAATAAAAGTAAGAATAAATAAATAAAAGGTCTAAGTTTACTGTAAGTTCTCCTAAGTGAAATGTGTAAACTCAACTGATCGATATAAGATAATGATTAAAATTCATTGTACAAACTAACCCTTTTGTTCAAATATTTGAAAGGTCTGAGTTTCACTTGCACTTTTATAATTAGATTTTAAAGTTTGCATCTAAAGTTATATAAAGCTACAAGTTTTTATAGAGTAATAAAGTAAACTTGCCAATGTTACAAGTTCGAATCCAATTTGTGTGTAGTAACACAATAACTCAACATACTTTTATGACGCTGTATAACTTTATGTGTATAAAAAAATCTAGTGATTATAGACACTGAACTGAATGAAGGTGTTACTAGTAATATTCTGCAGTATGGAATTCATCTTTACGATATTCCCGATGACCTTAATTGGCAACCCTGCAGTTGCACAACTAAAACCTGAGCGCACCGCTCGAACCTTGGACCGACCTTTCTAATACATTCTCCACAGACCGACAACATTATGTCATAATCGTCATTAATATAACAAAGTCGAAATAATCTTTTACTATATAAAAAAGTAAGTTTTCATATTTTCTTTATGTTTTGTATACTGTTTGAAGGATGCTGTATGTAACGATACACCTTACATTTTTTTTTTTTTTATAACATCTGAGAGGCAAACGAGCAAGACGGGTCACCTGATGGTAAGTGATTCACCGCCG
>DWLS01005245.1:0-12922 GCA_018246255.1 Pachliopta kotzebuea | reverse complement strand
CAGGTCCACTCCACCGATAGCAGATGCCAGATCGTGGCGCTGCACGGCCCATCTCGGGCACACCTCAAGGGTGTGCTGGGCCGAGTCCACCGCTCAACGACCTCTCGGTGGGCTATCCGGCACAGGTACTTACCAAAGCAAAAGTACAGGAATGGGAAGCCCCGGATCTGTCAGCGACAGGGCACCCCAACGGCCAGCCGGTCCCGGCACAGACCGGACTTCTCCCCTCTAAAAGTGGACTTCTCCGGCTATAAGAGAAATCCCGATGACGCCGAAGCGTTGAAGGGGCCAGGTGCCCAACAAACTATATAAAACTTATGAATGTCTCATTAATTAATTAGGTACTTAATTCAATTAATTTCTAGTGGAAAGGATGAAGTTCCAACAAAACGGAACTGTCGATAACAAATCTTAACGAATTGTAATGTAATATAAATACAGTTAATAGTTAGATATTATTACATTGATAAATTTATTATAATTAATTCTATAAAGTTAACTAGTAACATTTATATTACATTTGTAACTTAAATAATTACTTAAAATTTAATTAGAACACAGGCCGCGTGCAGAATGTTGTCCGTTACTGCAGTTTTAATAAACTAATATGTATTTAATACAAAAAATATATCAATTACTGCCAAATAAGTTCCAAATCGATCAGCCGCCGGCCACCGCGAACGTGTAACTTGTCATTAGTAAGTTATAACTTAGCTTTAGTGTGTAAGTAGTATATTTTAAGGATTATTTTTATATAAAATCTTTCGGATACAGTTAGCCGCGTATATTTCTAGTTGTTTAGAATATACTTTTACAAATGTTCCGGCATTATCCGGATATACCGGATGTGCCGTTAGATCTATATATTTTATACGTTTAATATTAAGGCCCCCACCGCAATGATCTCCGTAACGATCGCGTACGATAATAATATCGATGGAAACTGGTGGAAATATTACAATTCAGTTTATGTTGTTATTAATTTTGTTTGATTAAACGAAATGCAAATATAAACGCATGTAAGTAAATATGTTTCCGTTCGCTGGCGGCGGTTGTTTGTTTGTTTGTTTGTTTGTTTGTTTGTTTGTATTGATTGTAGGTTTCATCAATTATCAAAAAATGTATGGATAAATTTTATTTTTACACGTTAGTCGTATGTGTATGTGTTTGTTAGGTGTTGGTTGTATGTATTAATTATATATATATAAGAGCTCATTGGTAAAGTGCGAGAATTGTGCACAAGTTTCTATCGTTAGCCGTTGAGCGATGCAATTTCCCCTGTACTCCTCTCTACTCTCCCCCTCTCTCCACCGTTTCGCACAATATTTCCTCATTTTAAACACGAGGTTGGTTACAATACTTGCCTCGTCAACCGTTCAATGTATACAATGTTGTTAAATTTTAATTAGCCATTAATTTCGGTTAGTCCGTGTACTGTCCTCGCTGTTCAAAGACACATTTGTTTTCTGTTGTTCACATTTACTCGTATGATTGTACACGTGTTACGTTAGAAAATCTGTTTTTTATTGATAATGTTTTTAACTAATGCGTATTCGTGTTTTGTGCTGTATTGTATATGTACTTGATAAGTGAATAATTTAAGTTGTACGTAGCATTGTAAGGGGCCGTTTGTCGCGATCGCGCGATTTACGGAGACCGTTTTAGTAGTTTTTGTTTATCTGTTTGTGTGTTGTTTATTGCCATTTGTACCTTTGTTTATGTTTAGTATGATGGACACGTTAAAATTAATATGATAATTAAAACATTGTCTTGTGGAAACGAGTTTTATTATTTCATATACTCTCTAACCTAAGTACAATTTTATATTCATGACGGGCTGATGTTGGTAAGTAACGCCTAAGCAGGAATTCACCCTCCATATTTTGACAATTTGAAGGTGGCAGGTTGAGGGAAACGAGATGTCTCGCTTTTAAAAAAATTACGTACGTCTTTTGTGCACTTTGCTGATAATTTACGTAGTCATCGGGAAACGAAAAAATCTAGTTTTAAAAAAATTAGACAAATGGACATTAAAACAACAACACTATTCAATAGCTTCGTGTTGTACAACATCATGAATCCAAATAAAAAAGTAGTATATAAAAACTATTTATTGTCAGTTTCAAGGGCATGGTTATTTGCAGAAATTGATGAAATTCAACCCACAACCGGTCCAACTTCAGCGCCAACAGGTAGATTATCAGGTGATATGAAACAACACACTAGACACTAAAACCTACAAAAAATAAAAAAAACATACCTCAAGAGCATGTATAGTATGTAAAACATGGAGTAAGGAGCGAAACACGATAGAAATGCAAATTATGTGAAGTATCGTTACACAAAGGAAGATGTTTCACCAAATATCATACCAAAAAACAATACTAATAATACTTATTTACAACATATAAAAATTTCAATACAATGTAATTAATTAGACAAATAATAATCGCAGTTTCAATTCACACCTGAAATAATTTGATTTCATTAAAAATACCCCGATTTATGGACAAATTTGAGGAAATATCGCCCGATGGCAATGTGTTAATATATAGTCCAGGAATCGAACCGACAAACACCAGCAAGCGACACGGCAACGACAATATCTGCTAACAAAGGGTAATATATAAGATTTCCATGTACCGAGTTAAGTGATCTATCAAGTTAGAGGATACATTGGAGCTTAGGTGATGAGATACATTGTTTAGCATCTATTGTGTTATTAAAACAACGTAGTTAAATAAGAGTAAAGCAAAAGATTATATCAACGACTCCGACTCCTTCATTTCCCGTTTCCTCCGTTATTCTTAAGCACATAAGATGGTACTAAAATTAAGTTCTATTCGGTGAACAAAAGATTAATATACGATTAAATATAACGAGTATAGTATTAATGAAATCATGACATCGATTAGATGATAGTCCGCTTACGCAATTAGTTCTCCGATCATTAGACGCTACGTATTAGTATTTTGAGATTTCTAGTTTAACAAATGATAGTGTCATTTATTTTTCGAGAGAGAAATCTTCCAAAGATACCCAGCCTTTAGAGAGAAGACAAGGTTAAGTGAAATTTGTCCTCATTGAAACCTTGGTGGTTATTCTCAAATGCGTGGCTGGAGGCCTCGGGATTTGCTACGGAACTCACCAAAACTTCGCTATACTGCTTTTAAGCACATGCCAAAGAAAGCTGTTACCTTCTTCAGAATCCCACTGTGGTCAGTTCATACTGGTTGTTCGCTTCGTGACCAATTTATGGACTCCTACGGAACTTACCGGTATTAAGCCTCGGCCCATCGCAGGAAAGGCCGTTACCTTCTTCAGTTTATCATTGTGAAAGAATGAAGGTCTTAGCCTCTTTTAGTCGTCTATTACGTGAGGGGTTTAATTTAGTTCTATTCTTGATTACTTGAGCTGGTCTGATTTAATACTAGACCGTAGAATACTTTCTTGAATGTTAGACAAAGTAAAGTCTGTTGATGAACATTATAAAATATGTTTACTAGGCTTCTTATTAACAGTCCACTGCGGGACATAAACCTCTCCCAAGGAACGTACAGTACTAGAAACAATGTTAAGGCAACTTCTTTAACTGATACTTTGTATGTTGTTTAAAGTAAATATTTATATATGTATGTTTGTTTGGAGCAACATGAGCATACAAGGTGTAATAGGTCGTTATGCTGTAACGCTGGGACATCTGAGAGCCAATTAGGTTGCCATATTGTATCGGCGGCGTGCTTCCCCCCTCTGCTCCTCTCACCTCCCCTCCAATCTCCCTTCTCCGTGCTCCTTATCATGGAATTGGATGCAGCCGGCAGCCGTCGACCTGAGCCCGCCGCTCGTTTGTTACACGAGAGATCCAACATGTATACAAACGTTACTTTATCTAACATTACCAATTACTCTCTGATTCATTACTATTCAAACATATAAACACCGTAAAAGGATTCGTGTTGAAATTGTTGTAAGCAGAGATAACATTAAACCTGCCGTTTCATAGTTACAATTTGATTACAGCGACTTCTACTTGCCTCTGATTAATTAGTAATTCGATTAATTGTCCGTCTTCTTATAATAGTTAAGAATGTTAATAATATAATGGTTACTGTATTTGTTATAAATTTTTACTTTACAGCGTTTTTAATTACGTTGCTGTTAATGAAATTGCTGCCGTATACATGTCATCCGTATTTGTCTAGAATTTTAAAAGCATACAATGACGTAAGCGTTAACATAGTTATATTAATATGTTTGTATATAAAAAAAAAATATTTATATGAATAGTATCTAAATATAGTCGCAATTCATGTGAAGCCTGCGTATCGATAGCCTTCGCTTTGATAGTTTTGGTGTTGGTTGGCTTAATCACTACGTGTTTTCCGTCGGTCGTGTTTCACCGTCTCACGCGCACAGACACAGACACAGGCACACAGGCACAGAGACACGCACACAGAGGGGGGCGCGGTCAGAGCACACTCGCTACCTGCGCAAGAGTCGCATTCCGTCACTTACGTCAGCGATAGGCCGCCGAGCCTGCAAGCCTTCGCTGTGCAGTGAACAACTTTGTTAAAACAATATACATATATATATTTAGAAAGTCTGTGCGCGAAGTTGTGATCAAACACCGTCACCATCATGCATAAATATTAGTGTAAGTACTATTATAAAGTTTTTTACCAACAGTATACAGTTTTGATTGTCTCATTCATGTTATATTTGATTGTACACAATCACCGTGTATTCGACTACAGTTACGCTTTGCTCTCACTCCGAAGTACATCATTTAGATATTTTCAATTATTTAGAACTCTATCGCACTAAACAAAAATCACGTGAATCAAATAAAACCTTCAGGCTTCACTTCAGCAGCCGTTTCCTGCGCAACGATTTCCCTTCGTTGCATTTGTATATTATAGCTTAATATACTAACATTTATAATAAAAAGGGCGCGCTGTTAACATTTCCAACTGCGACATATATAATAAACTAATAAATAATTACCAATGATATGTTTTATTGCAGAAAATTTAACCGCGCCCTATTGCTATGTGAGAGTTGAACATTAAACGTGTACGTGGCGTTTGCAATTTAACTTGAATCAAGTTTTTATGAAACTTGTGGTTATATTAAATATTTTGTACTTACAATATCATCCAATCTAACTTTAATAGTTCCAATGTGACGTATATGTACCCTAAGGGTCGGAACGGCTATGGACAGTCCTTCTTCTGCAGCATAAGAGACTACTATCTATACATAGATATGTTTCCGTTGTGTTATTATATATATATATTATTTGTGTTGCTAGATCTTCTCAATGTCCTAGGCCTTATATATTCCACAAATGTTAAAGGATATTTAAACATTATCATTACTTCTGTATAAACTTTAACGATTAATAATCAGTCAGTATCGGTGTAATAAAGCTAATCAGTTGTAAGAAAGTAATTTCGTTGATTATGCAATTAACTAAAGTGATGTCATGTGTCTTTACGTTTTTTTCTTCAAGCAAGTATACTAAAGTAAATTTTTTATGTTCTTCAATTATAAATGTTTTCTTATGAAAATTTTTTAACAAATTGCCTTTTATATACATTACTTTGAAATCTGTTAAAAATCATCAACCACACGATAAGTGAGGGTTGCAATTAATTCATCGCATCTACAATTGGTGTGGTATTAATATTCTATTTTAAAAACTTCACTTAATTTAGTGTTAGTAACGAAATGGAGTATTACATTCTAATTAAGGAACTGCTTTTACTCAACAGTATTATAATTTACAAAGCGGTCGCGTTACATATCTCATTCCTGTCTAGTTTCATTGAAAGTCTGCATTTCTGAAATGTTAGCTTCTAGGTATTGGGAGAATCTTGTTTCAATTTTCATTTCATTCATTTAATCTCGTAGACGTCGCGAAAATGAAAAGCGACGCACATGTTTTTGCTTTTGTCTCCCAAACGTCTGCATTATTATTGTTGTTATACAGAATGTTTTATCATCATTACTTGCAATTTGAAAAGAACCATTTAGATATTCTTAACATTATCACAATGTGCTTGAAAATGATTTACGGTGCGCATAAACTATCCCATAAAAGCTGATCACCTTTGAAGGTGTGCGATTTATAGTCACTACGCAAGCATCCTTGAACCAGGAGATTTCATGCTGATAGATGTTTACGTGTAACTGACCCTGGTGCCAGTCGCTTTATGTCCTTATAATTGTTTCTCCATCAAACTATTAATCATCACGATTAAACGATACGCCTTCAAATGACTTATCCAGCTTGAAATTGTTGATATGTATATAAGCAAGTTACTCTCTTATCTATCCACATTCAACACAATACTACTGTTTATGAGTGGACTGTGGGAGTTGGGTTTGTTTGTTAACACCGGTTTGTGTGTGATCGGTGAGGTTGGCCGGCTCTCATAACACGAGAGGCTCTTTACTACACGGACGTTGAGGTAACATTATGTAAAAATTTCAATAAAACTACAAAATGCTGATTGTTACTGGTTTATCATTCATTGTGGGCGTGTTGATACTGTTACAGAAGAGATGTGCTGATGAATTTAACAGCTGTTCCGTATCAATGCCAAATGGTGAAGTTAAAGTTGACTAAAGGCAATCATTTGTGCATCGCCCTATACAAACTTTCACTGTGGTCGTCTGCTCTGCGGTTCAAATATGTTTAAAGAACCCGCCAACCAACACCCGAAGGACGGTGTGGTGCAGCCGCATGCTTCCTATCACTACATTAAACGTGACACTGGAACGCCTCTCACCAGATGGATAGACGATCTGGTGAAAGTTAAGAAGCAGTGAATATCTATCGGCTGATGAAAATTGTTACTATCTTTATATTTCATGTGCAACGTTCAATGTAACCTCATTTCAATTGCTTAGATTTCTGTCCAGTTACATATCAAAATACACAAACGTTTCAACTTTTTAATTACAATTGTAAGTTAAAATTTTATGTGATTTTTACATAAATCGAATAATATATACACAATAGTTGATTGAATGATATTCATCAACGCCCACCTCTGGATATAGGTCTTCTCCACTAAAGATCTTCATTTCGATCGTCCTTGTATTGTCTGCATCCATCAGATTCCCGCTGTTAGTGATATTCACTGTAAATTATAATTTTTTCTAATCGACAAGGCGACGAGATGATCAAGGCGATCACCTGATGGTAAATGATATATATTATTAATATGAAGTCGGTGCAATTAGTGTACCGTGCGGTGGTGGTATGGAGACATTAAAACACGTAGCGAATATTGAATATTGTAAACTGGGAAATAATTCGCTGTTTCACGAAACACAAAGAGGATCTGTTGGAGTGTCGGCGTAACGGCGCCGGGAGCCCTCCGGCTTTCAATTTAATGCTTTCAAAGTGCATACACCAATATCAATGTAATCCCAATGTGTTTACTCGGCTTCCTCACCACACCTACATTCCGGGCCACACCACCACATGAAGGGAATGATTTTAAAATATATTGTGTTGAGGATTAAAAGAGGTCAAACGTATAAGTTACATTGCGACGCAAATGTTCCACTTTGCGATTCTGTTAAGTCTCATTTGCCGGAGACCGTCTAGCTAAGTTCCTATTGTAGCCGACAAATACTACTGAGAATTTGTCGTTGTCGTCTTTGAATAGTGCTGTATGACAGTAAATTTACTGGGGTAATGAGACTTAAAACCTTACGTCTCAATACGACGAGTGCAATGTGATATATACCAACTTAACCGTATGCTTATAGGCAGGTGTATCACTGACGATCAGGTGAATGCTTTACTCGTCCCCTTGTGAAATAAAATAAAGAGAAATACTTCACCGCTTCTCCAGTTATTACTATAAGAGTAATAACTGGTAATAATTAGTAATATATATTAATTGCAGAACCAATGTCATCGATATATACCTAAATATTGTTAGATTTAGTAGCAATGGAAAGGATACTGCTCGAAGGCTGGTGAGTAAGGAAGGCACTTCATCAGGTGGACCGATGGTCGGATAGTGGTGAAAGTCAAGGCAAGGCAGGGGCAATCCGATTTGAGAACTTTGGGGGAGGCTTATGTTTATCAGTGTATTATTGATTTTGTATATT
Source organism: Pachliopta kotzebuea (assembly GCA_018246255.1). NCBI lineage: Eukaryota > Metazoa > Arthropoda > Insecta > Lepidoptera > Papilionidae > Pachliopta > Pachliopta kotzebuea. Next base: position 4,789 of record DWLS01005245.1, on the reverse strand, counting down.
TTTCTTCATGATATTACAAGCTATGTATTCGAATCTCTCCCTTTCTTTTCCCACTTATATCTTCAAACTTCCCCTCGGCTTTCTCCTCTCTACACTATTTATATAGTTCAGCCAACCGATTCCGGATCTGCTAAATCTGGTCTTCGCGGCCGTAATAGTGACCGAGGGCATCTACATTACCCTAAAAAAGAAAGTTTTAGAAACGTGTATAATTAATATTTTCACAGTTGTAAAGTAGTCGTTTATATAAACATTCGGATTGATCAGAAGTGGGTGGTGGGTGGTGGGGGCAATGCGTTTTGTGTCACATCGGCTGACCAGCAACGGCGGCCGCGCGACCGGAATACAAATGATACGGAAACAATAAAAATTTACCTGAGCGCGGACTCACTGACCACCACTACATTACTTGTTACTCCATCCCCCTCTAAAACGAAACCGAAAGAGGAGAAAAGGAGGGGAACTGATTGTTTCTTAGGCTCAAAACGTGATAACGAATCGCTTGCTTCACTGTCTATCGTTTTCATCTTAAAGTGGAATAGTTAAGGGAATCTTTTTAATCTGTTCACACAAGAAACCCAAAAAGAGGAGAGGCTTTTCAAAGTTTAATGTTTTTGAACTGTAAACATAAGCCAAAGACATTATTATTTTTTTACTTTAAAAACTTTTTTGAAACACCTAAAATTAGGGTCCAATAGACAGACTTAATTCTTATGGACATTCTCTACCAATCAGCCTGGGAGGCATGAGCATACAAATAATTATAATATAGTACATACATATAACTATGTTATACATTATGCGGTGAATTATTTGTATGTATAGATTAAATACATATAACCTATTCACAATCTGTTTGACTGTATATTGATTGTTTTATAAACTCTGTTGTTTCTCAAAGGTGTTGCTGTTTGCTTAAAGTATTTCTATTAAAACGATAACACGTAATTTCTGTCGGAGTCGTCGGTAATATTATCAGTAACTTGGCTTCTGATGAGCTCATGGTGATGATAAAATATTGTTGAACCAGCGCTTATTGTTGATGAGACAGATCTACTAAATACCTTCGCTTCTGCTGACGAGGATAGTAGTCCGAACTAATCATCGTCAGCCGTTAGACGTCCACTGTTGGACGTATGGCTCTCTCAATAGTGGGGGGAATTTGGGTCATTTTTTACTAAGCTGGCCCAATGCAAGTTGGGGAGCCAGAGCCTTTCTTGATTAGCAGCACTACGAGCAGGTGAGTTGATTGAGTTGTGGCACCCTGAACTAAAAGGACGTTATTGGTATAAGTATCATTCATAATCAATAGACTTCATAATATTTACTAGAGTCGTTATAGCCAAGTGGTTTACACTCCGAAGGTGCCGGGTTCGAATGATTAATAATATATAGTATAGCCTTTATTTTCGAAATAGTTTTACAGCATTGTTTTTACAAAGAAATACAAAATATTTAAGTAGTTTTACTGTGTCTCTGATTTCGGTTTGCCTTACGGCAAAGGTCTCCTCCAACATTTTCCACTGTCTTCTATCTGTCGCTACTCTCATCCAAAGTGGCCCTAAAAGTCATTTTCAGCTCATCTTCTTGGCTTTACGACCCCGACTCCTATCGCCGTCTCTCGGATACCAAACTGTTACCTGACTGCTTCACTTTTTCTTTTGATGTCAAAACATATGCCCAGTCCATCTCCATTTAAGTTGGTCTATCCGTAATAGTATGTCTAATGAGTATGGTTACAAACATTAAAAATAGGATATTAACAGTATATAGTTGTATGAAAAAGTATGTATGTATTTGTGAGAGATTCGTGATTATTTGACATTAGTGTAAAATTTATGAACAAGTTGAGATCAATTAGCCATGATGATAGGAAAAAATAAGGTCATGTAAAACATTAACACTTCACCTCTCTCTCATTTCTATCAGAACTGAACCAAAAACTACTCACAGGAAGGATAACAATAAGTAATTTGTCTCAATAATCATAGTTTAGTGTTCAATTTCACTACGGTTATTTCTACTTGTTTAACTACATAATAACCTTTATATATTATTTATGATGTGATCTCAACAAAAACGGAACGAAATCATAAGGTTTTCTTATTGAAAACCAAATAGTTTTCCTGTTTAGGCATTTACATGTCCGGTTTTTTGTAAGTAATGAAAAAGTTAACTGTTTAACTAACTTTAATTTTTCACCATCGCTGTGACGGTTACAATTGTATATATTATTAAGGGAGGTGGTGGGGTGGTGGTTGTGTCGCTTTAGGTTTCTTTGTGTTGGCGTTGCCAGGCGACCGCTGTGGTAACTCAGTACACGACTGCGGTCGGTCGCAACTCGGACATGTGGAAGCCTCCAGATATGTTCAAAGCTATCTTCCCCACCTGAATATAACAGAGGAGATCACCATGTTGCTGGTGGTGGCGGCGGCCGCGTGTCGCCGCTCCTAACCAGGTAACGTACCAATTGCTTTACTTCAACGCCACGCTGCCGCTGACTAATCATTGACCTACAAAAATAACTTCATACTAAATCATCAGTATTTAATTATAAATATTTATCACCGTTTTATGTTCATCTAGGATTTAATGTGTTTATTAGTACTTTTTTGTTGTCGCTAAATTATATCATGACGATTTTATATGTAAATGCAGATATTGAAGTAGTCAGGTTTATCGTTCACCTCATCATCGCACCATAACTAGAATCGTAAACAGTAGCTGCTGACGGACTCCAGCATCAGGTTGTTACAATAATAAAATAGTTATTTGAAAGCGGAGAACCCTTCGCAGTAGTTTCACGGAAAACTAATTAAGTGAAAATTTAAACTCTGCGTAATTTTCATCCCGTACGTAATGGAGATATTGATAGTAACTGAATTGTTTTTTAAAATTGAAATCACTGCGTATCATATTCGATATACGTACGGAGCAGATGAGTACGCAAAAAATACATTTTCCGTTTCACTGCAATATATGAAAATTGAAATAGTTTTACTTTTGAATAATAAACAAACGTTAAATTTACCTATTCGTTGTTCGTTCAAGTTACATTTGTATGTGCTTTTGTAATTGCAAAACTGATTACTTAGATGTCCTTCACAGAAAATAGTGCTTAGTATTACAAAAGAAATACTGTCTATGAAATCTTTTGAAATAGTTAAATAACTAACAATACTTATATAGTACAATACGTGGTCAAGAGACAATATGAAGATGAAAGGGAATACGGTGTGCTTAATACTTATAATGAATACCGCCTTCACAAACGGTTAATTATATTTGTTTTATGAGGGGTGTAAAGGGACTCATATAACGGGATCCAAACCAACTTCACCTGCAAAGACAAAAAGATAGTAAAATTCTCTGTCCCATTTCAAGGGGGATAATAAAAATCTCTCTCGCTCGCCTCCAATATTTGAGTCAACTAAATCCCACACTATTGAGAGATGCCTTTGCCCACCAGTGGACGTCTATATGTTTATGATGATGAAAAAAATATTACATATATTATTAAACGGCGTTTCACCATATATATGTTATTTGAGCGTCTTCACAGCGAACAAACCGCGTATCGATTCAATTTATATGAAGTCGTGTATGATTTGCTTTTATGAATTTCAAAAGCACGACACATTTTATTACCCGTCACAAAATTACCTGTCACCATTCATTACGTGCGATACGATGAGTAATCAACTAACTATTTACAGATTACAGTACTTAAGTATAACTTAACATACGTTTTAGACGTTCACGAACATAAAGATATAGCCGCCGATGTCGCGTAGCTTTACCGCTGTATATTTATTGTTTAGAACATTGACTCCTCAGCTTATAGGATATTATAGTTTGAATAACAAAATATCCTTTCTGTTTTATATACGTCAGATAATTATGCTCCTGAATCTAAATAAAAGCAGCAAACGTAACTTGGTACAATTGTAAACAAAGTTATAAAGTTGTGTTTGTAAACTGTGTTAGAGACTTGATGCTGGAGGAAGAGGAACCTTATTAAGATGGAGATAGATAATGTGATATATAACGTAATTTAAACACGTTGCGGGGATTTACGTGTAATGTATGGGCGTAGTTGAGAACTGTGCCGTTTTTATTTTATGACGTGTTCACCTGATTGTAAGTGATGTCGCCTTTAAAGCGGAGTGAAGAGTACTACTGCAATATTTGATAGCTATGTGGCGATTTTCGTATTCAGTCAGAGTAGCGATGTTCCCAATACATCTAATTCACGTACCGTTCTCTCTCACCCTGGTAATGTTTAGGAGATGTGGAAGGTTGAGTCGTTACCGTAGTAATTTGACTAGAGCTTGTAGTAAACTGTATGTGAAACAGTTATAGAATCGGATGAGCGGTGTACGTTTGGATAGAGATGGTTGGTGCCGGTGGTGTGTGCACCTGTTGTGTGACTCACCGCCGCACTTCGAGCGTGAGAGAGAAGGAGAGAGAGAGAGTGTTGGAAAGTGCGAGAGGGACGCAATGCTTACGGATACATTGTTTCAACGACTTTTTTCAATAACGAAGCGATCCGGTCCCCGGCGCAAGCTGTGATGATAATAATAACCACAACCATCAAACAAAAAAAATACTAGGAATTTCCTTTACAATACCATATTGGTCGTTACATTTGAAGTTTTTCTTTTTCAATACCTTGACGAAAAACTAATCATCATGTTTATTGTGAACAATAGCTGTTCGGTATAGTTAAATATGGCGGTAGTTGCACCCATATTTTTATTTTCCTCTCCTCGCATCAGCGGGTAATGGT
>DWLS01005244.1:0-12925 GCA_018246255.1 Pachliopta kotzebuea | reverse complement strand
AACCTCTTAGTGCGCGAACTGGGGATGTTTACAACATAAGGATGGAGTCTCGCCGTGCGCCTTGTCCGGTGATGAAATGGGGACGGGTGAATTACGTACCTAATACCTACTTTAGTTCTGTGTTCAATCTTAAGGTAGACTGGGAGAGGATGCCTTTTGGCATTAAGTCCTTTTTGTACCTCTACGTGTGCAAATAAAGTTTTTAAATAAATGAATATATACAATAGGATATTCCCTATCTCCTCACCTCCGCAAAGTACCGCGGCCCTATTTGTATACATTCGCTGTTTTGTGAGCGCGTACGCCGTGTAATCTAGTGCATTTGAACGAATCACAAACTGCATACTGCAACCATCCTTACCCTAACTACTAGCAGTTAACTCCGTTTAACTTTGTTACGGTCTGTTAATAGGGAATGTACTACAATGCAGTTAGATAATCAGAGAACAACCATACTCATATTAAATAAATATACTTAATTAATATAGAAAAATAAAACATTTATCTATTTATTTATAATGCTTCATGCACAAAACAATAAGTAAACAGGCGGACTTAATGCCATATGGCATTCTCTACCAGTCTACCTTTGGGCATTACAACAGCAAATGAGTAGGTGCGAAAAGACAAATAGAAAGAGGAAGAAGACTATTATATAAATTTAAATAGAAACAATAAAAATATATATAAGTACACAGAATACATACATATAAATACACACATGCAAATATAGATGAACATATATATACTAGAGAGCACGAATATGCATAACAATAGAACACCTACAACAAATATATAAATTTTACTGAAAGATTATATCATACATAACATACATATAAATGCTTATAAATATTAGGAGTCTGCCAACTGTTTTAGGTAAAACTCGCGGACCCTGCGCTTAAAAGTATCCCTCGTTTTGGTTCATTTACTTTAATTAGTGATAGGAAAGGGTGTTAAGGATTCACGGGTCACACCTGCTCGTTGTTCCCGTAACCCTGTGGTGACGAGAAGAAACATCCTGGAGGTCTCAGTTGGTACAAGTCCGACATAATCTGTCTTTGCCCCCCACGAAGGCAAGTATGCGAAAGCATTTCCTACACGTTAAGAAAAAATCTTATCTACTCTTACTGCAGCCTGCAAATCAACAAACGAAGGAAAGCAAAAAAATGAATAATAGGATGCAAATTGAAAGAGGAAATAGAGAAAGGAAAGAGTAAAAGATAAAAAGCATTAAAATAAAAGCACACAAAGACTCTTTCTCAAACCACAACACGAAACGAGGAACGAAAAAAAACGAGGCTCTGGTTCCTCACCAACCCACAAAGGGCTAGAGAGGCAGAAGATGGCTAAAATCCCCCTATTATTTGGAGAGTCTATCGACCAATGTAGTACTGATAGGATTCTCGTCTTTAGAAGTAGGATGTCTTTCGGAGATTTACTCCATAAAAAGATGATCTGTGATCGCTAAAGACTCTAAGTACAACCGCAGCTTCTTCTACTATATACTAGTGCTCAAACATTACTCTGTTCCGGTTTGAAGATTGTTGTAACTAGTGAAATTACTAGCGTAACTTAAAATCTCAAGGCGACGAGCGCAATGTGATGCTGTGTATACCATTTTAACTAATACCACATTGTTTCTCTTTTTTAATTATAGCTTGTTTCCTCACAAAGTGGGATAGAGATTTTATACTGTTTTCTTTATATCCTCTCTCTTTTGCTATTATCTTCGTACTGTACTGTTTACATTTTGTCTTTCGTTTCTCATTCCTTCTTCTTCCACTCTTTTACAATACTACATTGTTATGGGCAAGCGTATCGTTAACTATCAAGTGAACGCCTTGCGTATTTCGTCGCTTGATGTAATAGATCAAAAAGATCCGTTAAAGATTTAAAATGAATACCGTGTTACTGGTAATCGTTTACAATATACAGACATACAATAGACCTGGACATATTATAAATTTGTAGAATCGATGCTAGCAGATAACAATAATGATATTTAAATCTAACCAACTCGTTTCAAGTGGAGCCTCCCGCCCATACTAAGTCGCTGCTCATTAAAACAAACGGACAGAATAAAATGTGTTGATGTAGGTAATGTCAGTGACCACACGGGCCATAACTGATCACCTACATTGTCAGTTGTTCGTCTGCGCATATTTTTGAATTCATTATACTATTTTTGCACTTTGCTATCACTCACACACAACCATCAAACAAAATTACTATATCTTTAAACTACAGTTTGTTGGATAAATTTAGGTAGGTACTACCACAGCTTCACAAACAGTACTGTGCTGATATTTTTTTTTCTTTGTCATATTTTTATTTTACTCTTCTGTTCTTTTATTTATTCTTTCTTAAATATACTCTTCTTTAACTCTTCAGTTTCTATCTACCACTCTTGTATCTTTTCCTCATGCATCGCCTCTGAGACCGAAAATCCACCGCATCCCTTATTTTGCAATTTTTTATCTTTATCTTTTTTCTATTATATTTTGCGTTCTTACCTTGTTAATTTTCTTTTATTAAATTTCCCTACTTTCTATTTAACTATATCTCTGTTACAATATTTTGCTCAACATTTTTAGTTTAATTTGCGTTTATTCCTTTATTTATTATTTTGCAAATCTTATAAAGATGCGGCGATTTCCGTCTTCACTCATCAGAGAGGTTTTGCCACCAACACTGAGCACTGTGCAGTTATTTTTTTTATTCGCATCCCTTCTTCATTTTTTCGGTAAGGTTCCTTGTGTGGTTTTGTTTTTATTTCTTTTACTATTTTTCTCTTTATTTTCCTTAATTTTCTCTTTCATTCCACATGTTTACTATCTTCTATTCTTGAACTGGTAATTTTCCTTCTTCTCTCAGGCATCGCTTTTCAGACTAAAATACGCTGTATTACATGTTTTGTTTTAATTTTTAATTTAATCTACATTTTCTTTCGTGTCTCTTAGTTACATTTCTTCTTTACAGTCCTTATCTTTAATAACTGTGCAGATATTACTGTGTACCGGTTTAAAAGGTGCAGTATACTAGTGAAGTTACCGAAGTAACGAAACATTACCATTTCAAGGCGACGTGCGCAGTTTAATGCGTATACCATCTTAACCAGCGCCGTGTTATCAGCAAGTGTATCACTTACTACCAGGTGAACGCTTTGCTCGTCTCTTCACCAGTACGTTTAAAAAAAACAAATCGCATAATTGAAATAAAATAAAATAAAAATATATTTATTTGTCACCACAAACCAAAGAAATTTGGAGTTATTTATATACATTTTACAATATGTCTATATGCCTGTGATAGGTAACAGACCCGTGTTACAGTTCACCATTGAAAAGATAGAACTTTCTGCTCTCCAATTAAACTTTTATTATTGATATAATATTTAATCCATTCATACATATGTATATTAAAATCAATATCAAAGCGATATTTTTAACATAAATTAAAGTGAAAACATTACAAATTACGATAGACAATCCTTGAAAAAAGTTATTTTAAAGATGTGAAAATTATCCTTGATTTTATTTAATATTTATTCCCCTTAAAAGTAGGATAAGGAAATTTATATCCTTTACAATTTTTCTAATTTTCTTCTTGTACATTTATCTACTAATTTTTGATCATCCATTGTTCCTTCTTTTCGCTTCCCCTATAAACTCCTCCTTGTCATATTAATAAATATGCAGGGTAAAGTTAAAAAATTTAATAATCTATTGATTTAATCGGCAAATCATTGTAGATAGTGTGTATATAAATCACTATTACTAGGGAGAAAACAATGTATCGGAAGCACGACCGCTCGCACTGCAGAATGTTAAAGTATCCCGCAACACGTTTGCAGATAAAAACACTTTTCACGCAAGTAAAACCGATGAAATAAAATACAGTTTCACTGCATATTTCATTCACGTACATTGCGTCTAGACTGTGTAGGTGCATATTAAGTTTTTGGTTAAAACACTCGAGTTCACTTTTTATTTATTCTTATAGAATTAATGCCTCCTTATCATAGTGTAAAATTGACCCAAGTTCATTACTTTACGTTATCCCTTATTATCCAATGACCTGTAGGAATAAATACGTAGTCTTATTGAATGGTAAATCAGCAATCAAGAGTTCGATTCATTCCTTCATAACTACTAAACATTAACACTACCTAGTGAAAAAACAGTAAAGGAATCTATCAAAAAATCAAATTTCCTCGACGAAGATACAAATGTGAAGGTATTCTTCCTACGTAAAACAAACAAGGTAGTGATTTTTGAAAATGAAGTAAAAGAAAACTTTTTGGCCATTCAAAATTAATAAGCTACTTTAAACTCTATCTTGATAACTTTAAACAAATCAAAAATCATTAACAATAAAAAAGGCAATGTGTTAACAATTATTATACAGTTATGCGAGTTCAGATCGATTGTATTTAAATTGACTATACCAAGAATTAAACAGTAAAATTTCAAATGATCTGCTACAATCATCGGATAAACCTAACCAAAGTAACCTCAAAAATATCCTCGGACTCATTCCAATATTCGACAAACGTCCGCTCTGTCCATTCATCAAATACTAACGCACGAAATTAAGCATTCCCGGAAAGTAACTTAAAAGATCAAAGATCCAAGAAACTCTAAATCATATACATGTTATTCTTTTAAGAAAATATAATTGTCTGTACGATTTGCAGACTAAATTATTATTTTTTGTAAAGTGCATGTTGTTAATAATTATTCATAGCATGCAACTTACGATGTCACCCCGTCTGTCACACTTGACAGTTGTTTTTTTTTACGTCCAAAGGCGATAAGGCATGCGAATAAAAGACACACGTCCTTTACCGGCGAATTTACATTAAACGAGTGTTGAATGTACAACGCATTTTAAAAATGCAACTGGTGTGAATCATAAAATGCATTCTTTAGTTTCACTTCAATTGATTCAAAATTGCTTTCCGGTGCGAGCGGATATTATAAATACCGCAGGTATGCCTTGTTTACATTTATTTTAAATAAAACACAATAATTTTAAATGGCACCGACTCACAGGAAAAAAGTATAAAATACAATTTATTTAAACGTTTGATATTTGATGAGCTGAATGAAATCTAAAGCGTAGAGAAACGCTTATCTCGAAACCTGTATTATTCCGTACCGAAAATCCCATCAGTATTCCTATTGACGACCTCTAACTCAATAATTCGCTCAGTAAACGATGTCAACAGCATAATGAAGCGATAAGAAATCTCCTCACGATTTAAATCGCATTACCAGTGGAGAGACCACCAGGTCTCTTGCTGATATTATCCCTGTGGACCGTCATTAGCATCTTTTTAAAATTGTCTTATGATTCATAACTAACGTACAGGTTTTTTATAATACTAACAATTGACATGTTTACCTTTTGAATCTTGTTTGTACTCACTTGAGCCTTGAAATTAACGGTGAGACTGATAATTCGTAATAATAGACATTGTAAATATAATGTACTGTTTACAAATATTACAACATAAACGTTATAACGCAAACATAAAATAATAACCAGAAAAGAAACACTCACTATTGAGTTAGAGATGTTAGTAAAACAAAGCCGGAAAAGTATCGGCAGTCTATTTGAACCATTCAAAATAAGTGCCGACCACTTACACTGTAATTAGACGCTTAACAGCCAAGTAGTGGTGTAAACATAACGGTATTTTTGGAAAGCCGTAAATCGGCCAGTCAACTGAAAAGTTAACTTACTATTAATGATGTGTTCTGAGAGAACTTGAATATTACAAATAATATTTTTGAAAATATTCTTAAGTTTTACGTATTCAAAATTAATAATTTTGAGTATGTATAGTATACTTAGCCAATAATAATTACAAGCACGACTATCAAAGACCAACAAATTTTTAGAGCTACCTGCCATCTATTGTCCGATAGTTTAACTAACCAAGAATATTAAAATAGTAAAACATACAATAAATTTAGTTTTTAGTGAAAGAAATTATTTAAGTATAATTCATTTAACAAATTTATAAATAAAAAGGAATTTCTGACAATATACAAACTTCTTTTATGAAGAAAAAGAAAAAACTCCATAACAAATTTTGCATATGGCAAGTCTTTAAATTTACCTTTACTGGCAATGTTTTGTACCAAGCGCCATGTTTATTTCTTTTCTGACGTTGCTGTCAAACAACCAAAACAGCACGTGTTAAAATGCGTATAGAAACTTGTTATTTTTGCTCATCCAGGATATATCCTGGCCATGGAATTCAATTTGTAAGAAACGATTGCAAGGTAATTACATTTTCTGCTCTAAACATACATACATTTTTATATTATTCTCTATTGCGCCACTAAACTGATACTTGATAGATTTTCAGATTTTGTCGCTCAAAATGCCATGCTGCATTCAAAAAGAAGAAGAACCCCCGTAAAACTAAATGGACTAAAGCGTACCGTAAGACAGCTGGTAAAGAATTGGCGATTGACCCGTCATTCGAATTCGAAAAGCGTCGTCACGTACCTGTTAAGTATAGCAGAGAACTATGGGAGAAAACTATCGAGGCGATGAAAAAGGTAGAGGAAATTCGACAGAGGCGGTCAAACAACTACATTATGCAGAGGTTACGTAAGGGACGCGAAGTTGAGTGGCAACGAGATGTCAGAGAAGTGCAACGCGATATCTCCCTCATAAGGTGAGTTCTCCTCCATTTTATATATACTTTTCATAAAACGGCGGCGATACCAGCAAAATGATTGCTTGGTTGTAAGATAGACATAGAGATAAACTAAGTAACTTAATTGTTCACAATAGTTATATGTCATGTGTAATTGATGAGTAGTTTTATTAAAACAAACAGATAAATAGATAAACTTTTCATTACTCACATTATGGTACAATGGACTAACTTAACTTGTTATTTAGGTGTGGGCAAAAGCGCACTTACTGTGATGAGCAATTTCTTCCAGACAATCCAGTAGCACAGGAGATATAAATAAAAATAAATAAGAGAAAGAAAAATATTAAATTTCTTTTAGATTCATGTTTAAGTCACCTGCTTGTGTGTATTTCATTTTCAATATTACATTTTCTAATAAACTCAAGAATTTTAATACATCAGTTTCAAAATTAGTTATCACTGGTCTAAAAAATCTCCATCAATCTCACCAAAACATTAAAGAAAAGACATTATAATTTCTTCTAACAAAAATATGTATTATTTTTTAGATCACCTGCGGCAGGTCTTAAACAGAGACAGGCAGAAGAGGAATCTGGTATGGAAGTTGAGCCTGAAACAATTGAAGTCATAGATGCCAAAGGCCGGAAGAAAGTCATTGAGGCGCCAGTCATGGTGCCGGCCGTTGGGGAGATGATTGAAGATGGGGGTGACATTGAACTATGAGCTGAGAAAGAATTATTTTAAGAAATACACAAGTTTATTGTAATAAAAAAAATCCATACGCAAAAATAGTTTATTTTTAAAATTAATAAAACAGAAATGTATTGTTTCAGACTTTTCTTTGTAGTGTTTAGTTTAGGACACAATATGTCTAAAAATTTGAAGACAGGAAGAATAATCAACAGTCATTACTGGAATCAGATTCGTATATGGACTGTTTATTTTGAAAGTGCTGTAAGTCCATTTTCTTTCGTTTCGAGAAAATAAAAGGTTACTATATTTGTTGATTTAAAAATACAAGCAAATCATACGCAATTTAATTTACCGACCGATTTTAAGTTGTACAAAACATGAGATTTTTTTGGGAAATTAAACATGGACTAGTTTCATATACAAAATTTACATTAAATTAAGCATGAATTATGTGATAGCCCATTTTTCTCAAAAATGAACGTACACCACTTTCAAAATAAACTGTCCATATGTTTAATCCTTTACCCATCATAAAGCTCTCGAAGGAACAATCAAAATTAATATATTTTTCATAGGATACATTTCAAGGAATGGCTAATTGAATCATATTACAGAAAGTTTCAAGAGAGTTCAGTTAAATGCTCAAATAATGCAACATACTCTTTTTGTGTTATGTAGTAAGAAGACTCCTGAGAGAGAAATCTCTGGGAATCTCATATAATGACTGACTGATTCATGTTTCGTTCTCTATTTTAGTCAGGGAATGGGTTACTCCAGAACTAAAATTATTGAACATCTACTGGTACGGGAAGACTGATGTCATCAGCAGTGGGATAATAGGCAGCAGCGTAGATGGTGTAAAAAATTAGTAGAGAGTCGTATGAAACAAAACAGCCTTCTGCTATAAAGTTGATCTCATGCTGTATTGAATAACACATTCCCTGCCATATAAATACATCATCTATTATACCAATTAATTTGAAATCTCATTTACTAACATACATGTAAATGATTGATTGTTTGTGGGAAATAAATGTTTCTTTTTATAAAAAAAAGGAAATTGACTTAACTGTTTTTTCAAACCTGTTTTGGAGACAATTACAGACCCTATGTACTCGGATCCAAGTGTTTGGCAGTGAATGTGATAAGGATAGGTTTTGATCATCATTAATATTTATTTACATATATATTCACTTGCGTTTCAATCAATGGTGACTTTATTAAAAAGTGGATAAGATATACAAATGTATAACCAAAGTGCCATTGTCAAACAGTTGGCAATCTTAAGTTTTCCAGTGTGTTGTAGCTAATGACATTACTGGTAAGATGATTCTCATGTTTTAGAAATGTAGACACCAATGCTATGTACAAATCAGGATCCTCATTTACTTCAATGTCTATTATATTAGTATATAATTTTCATTATGCTTTTCTTAATTATAAGATGAAGGCATTCCTTGTCGCGTCGCCTAGTCGAATTAAAAAATATATATTTAGGCTTAGATTGTATTGTACATATACAATGTAACTATCCTACTTATTTGCTATTTATTTTAGTTACAAACCTATGAGCAATTTTTGTTAATGTCAAGAATATATCCTAGCTGAAGTATAATTTTATTATTATTTTAGTATCAGGTAAATAATTTGCACATCCCACGTTCCCTTTTTGCGACTTTGTATGTAGTATTAATAACAGATAAATTTTTACTCTCCCCGCGGTGTTTTAGTACTAATTAAAAGATATTACAACTTTGATTAGCTACTTAGCTATCCTCAGGAACCGCCAAAGACAAAATTCAACCACCAAATAATCCTAAAATAGAAGCTACAATTAAAACCCCGGCGTGATGCAATGTACACGGAATTCCGTCATGTTATATCGCGTGATATAAAGGTAGTATCGATTTTCAGCCCTGCGAAGACCCTAATCCTCTTAACTTCATTTGTCACATGCCGTAAACATTTTAATTTTAGGTTTAACTAATTTTTCTTTTAATTAACGAAGCGGTTCAACCGATAGCAAATGATACGCCTATACAAAATGTGAAAGTTTATATACAATAATACGTTAAATCACATGACGAGATTATTACTAAAGATCAACTTATACTTATCCAGCATGATGACGGAGCTTTGACTCTATTAGGAAGGCCGCAAATTCCCAGCCGTGGGAACGTTTGGAGTACATAAACTAATAAATACAACTAAAATGTTACGTAAAACTAATATAAGTGCATATAAATAACTAGAAACGTTTAGTTAAAAACGTTGTTAACAACAGATTAATTCAATTATGCGTCGTTTCAGACTTAGTAACTTAGTCTCGCATTAGTTACCGTCGTAACAATGGCACATATGAAGTAATTATTATATATTAAATCAGAGAATTAGTGGAATAAAATGAATGTAATTCCATATATTTTGGCGTTCACAGTCGCTGTCATTTCTTATGTAGTGTACACAAGTTACGTGAACAAATATTCGAGTATAGTTCGGAAACCCGACAAGAGATATGATTATATTATTGGTGAGTATAAAATACATTTAATTAAGTCTGTCTCACTCGCACAAATTTTGGTTGGTGGTAAAGTGTAATCAAACCCACCTGGCTAACTATTATAAATCTGCCGCCAGAATAGCATCGTTGTGTTTCGTCTGTCAATATATGAGAACTATTCCTGATAATAAAAAATTACAAATACAACATCAATAATTAACAGAAATATTTTTATTATTTTGATGAAAATTTCAAGGAGTCATACCTGCCTTAATAACTACATAACAAGCTTGGCCAACGATATAAATGTATGAATGTCACATTATTGTGTGCCAGTTGGTGCCGGAACTTCTGGATGCGTCCTGGCCGCGAGGTTGAGCGCAGACCCCCACGTCAAAGTTCTGCTGGTGGAAGCTGGCGACCACATGGGATTCTTCTCCAAAATTCCGCTGACTTCGACTGCCGCGCAACAGGGTCCCGACGACTGGTCGGTCCGGACCACGCGGCAAAAGTACTCGTCTTTCGGTCTTTGGGATCAAGTGAGATATAATAATTACATTTTTAGCAATAAATTAAATCAATAATGAAACTACGCAAATTTTACAGCTGTTCATTAAAATATTTTCTAGCTAAGGAATATTATTTTCTTTTTATATCTACTATATTTATTTTATTGCTGCATTTTTAGATCAAAATTGCCTTTATTGAAAAAAAAAACTGTAATAGCAACAGAACAGTATCAGAATTTTGCTTATATGTTAAAGTAGGCGTTGATGTAGTTTACTTATAATTAACTTTCTGCGAGAATTTTTTGTTTGTATTCATTGCATACTAACAAAAAATCTAAACCAGCCTCTTTTGATGAAAACTAATTTTAAGTTTTCGAAATAATAATATTACCTACTAAGCCGTCATAAAGAAAAATCCATAAAAACTATGATTACTGATTTTTAGAAAGTCGAAGACATGTTTTTTTTTAATAAATAAAAATTGGTACTGCTCTCTTACACCTATTCATTTCAATAGGTCAAAGGTACCCAACAGGTAATATCCAAAAATCTCTTTCATACAAAAATATCTTGTAATTTTTCCAGACGCAGATACTTCCGAGAGGCAAAGGGCTCGGGGGTTCAGGTCAAATCAATTTCCTACTACACGGTTTCGGTCTGCCCGAAGATTATGAGAGATGGCGCAGGAAGGGTTTTAAAGGATGGTCCTTGCAGGATATGAAGCCTTATTTCATGAAGGCATTCGGCACTGTCATGAGCGAATATGACTCCAACGATTGCTATGAAGGTTCTGCTTGCAATACGGTACGTATACAACAAGTCGAATTAGTACTCTAAAGACTATCTGGTTCTTAGTGCGGGAGGTCCCTGTTAGCTTAGCTATTTTTTATTGTTATTTATTACCTTGACGGTCTTTATATAAATATCATAAATATTATGAGTAATTGATAAAATAGGTGCCAATGAGACTGAAGCTAATAGACGATGACAACGAGCTGATGAAGACATTCAAGCAAGCGTCCTCCAGCCTCGGTGGTAAGCAGACTGTCTTCCGCAAGGCCACTGCGACTGTCTTCGCCGGCCAGCGGCACTCCACCCTCGACGCTTACCTGGTGCCGGCAATGAACCGTCAAAATCTTCACGTGCTGCTCAACACTCAAGCTGTATCCGTGAATATCCTAACCATATTTTTAAAACGTTTTAACTTAGTACGCCAGGAAAGAATTGTTAGCGATTGAAAGAAGTTTTTTTTTACAGATAAGGTTCGACAATTTGACCGCTTCGTCGCTGTACATCCTGCAGCACCACCGCAGCTTGGACAACATATTCGTCGACAAAGAGATCATCCTTTCGGCCGGCGCGATCAAAACTCCTCAATTGCTGATCCTGTCTGGGATAGGACCAAAGGATACTGTAAAACGGTAAAATCGTCAATACGTCAGAAACAAACAATGCCTTGGTATTCAAACCTGCTTATCTCTAGCTCAACTAATTTAAGTTGCAACATTAACTTATAATAATAAGACGTAAGTTCCTATTAATATTGATCAAAGATACAGCAACGAGGTTCTGTCCTCTGTTAGTTATTAAAATTAGTATCAAAGAATAACCTAGACCATTCTTGGAGGTGATCAATTTATTATCAATATTCCAAACATAGCTTCCAGCCTAAACTTTCAAGCATAGTGCGTAGAATATTAGTCTAAGTTACTAAATGATGCCAGTGATGACATATGGAACTGTGAGACTTGGCAATTTACAATGGGCCTTATGAAAAGGCTCAGAGTCATCCAAAGGGCAATGGAGAGGTTATGTTCGGAGTAACTTGGTGATCGAATCAAAAATGAGGAGATCCGCAGAAGACCTAAGGTTACTGACATAGCCCTAAGGATTGCTAGATTTAAGTGGCAATGAACAGGCACACTGAAATGGAAGGACTGAAGGCTGATGGGGCAGAAAGGTCCTGAAGTGGCAGCCGTGTAACGGTTAACATAATGCAGGAAGGATTGTCGGTCCCCCTCATGGTGGACCGATGATCTGGGATCCAAGGGAATCCGTTGGATTTAGAGAGCGCAAGCCCAATTGGAGTGGAGATCTTTGGAGTGGGCTAAATGTTGATGTAACTAAAACAACATTATTATGAATAGGTTAATACTAAGCTTCAGATGAATATCCTGCTGAAACATAATAGTAATAGAATTCTTCTGTAAGTGACTAAAGACTTATATTTTAAATACCGATCTAAACTTCAGGTTAAAAATTAACCGTATTGCGGAGAACGATCAAGTGGGAGCTAATCTACACGACCACATGAATATGCCGATCTACGTGAGCATCAAGAAGCCGATTAGTGTCACCCTCGCGAAGGTATTCACCGCCACCACTCTCTGGGAGTACATTTGGAGGAAGAGAGGTAAGGTTTTATTGTTTTTTATTTATTTAAAAACTTATTTTGCACACGAGTCACCTTGAGCCATCGGGTGGAAGTGTTTTTAAAAACTACATGCTTGTGACTACTGCCCCAAGCTATGATGTTAAGTTAAT